>CM077256.1:1359689-1464689 GCA_039654775.1 Spinibarbus caldwelli
AGCCCCAGTCTCTTCTATTCTGCTGCAATGCAAACTTAAGAATGAAATAGATTTTTTATCTACCTATCTATCTATCTATCTATCTATCTATCATCTATCTACAAATAACAGTCTTATCTCTCGTTGTGTTGCTTTGATGTTCCTCTTCATTTCAGTCTTCGATTAGAGATGCGCAATATATCGATTTGAAACATCGACCCACATATTTTTACTTAATTAAATCGATTAAATTTGATTACATTTAAATAATTTAATGAAAATAAAATGAATCTACTGATATGTCAATAATGAATATTAATAGCCTATTAAGCATATTTATTGGACTCTTTTTTTCCGATTAGGCTACTCATGCTTCATCTACAGTACCTTAAATTTATAGTGACAAAAATACTTTAAATGTTTTGTTTTTTTTTCCCCATTACCACAGATTTGTCCATCTTTCAAAATGTAGGGTACATAATAATGTTCTAAATGCTGATATAGCATAAAAACTATTAATTTTAGTTTTTAATGTTTTTTTTTTAAAGGTATAGATTTTTAATATTAACTCTTTATTGTCCAATAATCATTCGTGACCAGATGTCAGTGCATCTCTAACTTTAATCCATAGAATTACATTTAGAGTTTTGATTAGAGTTGTTATCATTAACTAAAACTAAAACCATAAAAAAAGTTTTTGTTACTTGCAATGCAATAAACGACAAAAATACACAAAAAACACTTGTTTCAGCTAATTTTTCATTTTCGTTTCAGTTTATGTACTAAAATATCTAAAACTAAATAAACTAAACTAATTAGTAAAAAAATAATAATTACTGCACTGAAAAAATGATTCATTGAATTTACAATTTTTTTTTAAGGTAAGTGGTTGCAATCAATTTATTTTAGCTACATTTAAATAAACGAATTTAGTTGAAAGTTAGTCAACTAAATTTGTTTATTTAAATGTAGCTAAAATAAATTGATTGCAACCTCTTACCTTAAAAAATTTAGTAAATTCAACGAGTCCTTTTTTTCAGTGTGTATAGAAAAAAAATCTAACAATTGTATGACAGTAACACATGAAGTTTACCTCAACATCATTCAAGATGATAAACTAAGTTTAGTTTATAAAAAAATGGCAGAAAATGAATACAGGTAACCTTGTTTTTGCGAGAGTAATGTATGTTAATAAACAGGCTGAATTTATGAGCTGTTGTTCTGAAAATGATAAGCAGCGAGGATACATTCCCTACTCTTTTCCACACATAATTTCAGCTCATCTCCATCACGCTGTTAGGAAGAGAGAGTGAGAAACGGAGGAGACGAGCGAGAGCTGGTGAGAAATGACAGCTGAAGTCTCGTCTGCTCCCCGAGGCTCTGCTGTCTGGATGAGTTAGCACTACAGAGACAGACATTGTGTGTTTTGTGTTTATTTATTTGAGAGAAAGACACCTTGGGAACCGTCTGTCAGAGCAGGACTGACTCAGGTGACAGAGATTGTGTGTGCGTGTTTTTAGAGCAAGAGTTTTGGTTTGGGCTGCGTAGTTGGTCTCAGTTAAACTCATCAGGTTAGCAGCGATGTGATCGGTTAATTGAAGGACTGCATTATGTGTTTTCTTTCTTAAAGGAGTAGTTCACTCAAAAATGAAAATGTGCTCACTCTCAGACCATTCAAGATTAGGATGAGTTTGTTTCTTCATCAGATTTGGAGAAATGTAGCATTGCATCAGTGTCTCAGCAATGGATGCTCTGCAGTGAATGGGTGCCGTCAGAATGAGAGTCCAAACAGCTGATAAAAACATCACAATAATCCACACCACTCCAGTCCATCAGTTGACGTCTTGAGAAGCCAAAAGCTGAAACAAACCATCATTAAGGCGTTTTTAACTTAAATACGAGTCCGTAATCCACAATAACGCTTCCTCCAGTGATAAAGTGTTCTGGTCTGAATCAGGAGAGAAATCTGCACAGATCAAGCAGCGTTTACAAGCCAAAACAGCTCTAAACAAATATGTGGCCGGATTTTGATGTGAGAGAGAACAGGAGAAGGACTTTTTCACTAGAGGAAGCTTTATTATGGATTATGGACTCCTATTTTAGTTAAAACATCTTAATGATGGATTTATTTCAGCTTTTGTCTTCTCAAGATGTTAACTGATGGACTGGAGTGGTGTGGATTACTTGTGGATTTTTGTGATGTTTTTATCAGCTGTTTGGACTCTCATTCTGACGGCACCCATTCACTGCAGAGGATCCATTGCTGAGACAGTGATGCAATGCTACATTTCTCCAAATCTGATGAAGAAACAAACTCATCTATATACCAGATGGAGATTTGATCTTAATGTGAACGATTCATCAAGCATATTTACCTTTGAACTCACTTGTGCTCAAATACCAAAACACAAAGTTAAAGTGACAAAGATACAAGATGACTCATTTATTTTGCTTCCTAAAATACTGTCTGTCACTCTGGAGAGTTGAATACACAACCATATGTTGGCGCATGATGTGTGAATAAATGAACCTCACGTCTTTCTGTTCAGTCTTTCACACTGGTCAGAGGTGAAAACTGGAGTGTTATAATGTAAATTATGAGCTGATGCGTTGTGATACAGTCGTCACACACTTGCCATATGCCAGTCTAGAGATGTTTTACTTTGTGATATGTTACTGTCGGGGTTCAAAGTCAAGTTTTTGCCACACTGCCAGTGGTGGGTGAATTAAGTGTTTCTTACCAGCCATAAAACTGTATTTTGCATGATTTTTATTGATGCGTTTATCTTGTAGTTAAGTGATTTAGGTGTTTTTTCCTTGCAACACTCTGCTGATGTAAAAGATCTGTCACAAAGCATGTTATGTTTTACGTTATGTTGTTTTGTTATGTGAAGTTGTTTTATGTTATGTTATGTTTTGTCATTTTGTTACCTTATGTTTCTTTACATTGTGCTGTTTTTTTGTTATGTTTTGTTTTATGTTATGTCGTGTTATGTTGTTTTTTATGTTTTATGTTATGCTGTTTTGTTACATTATGTTGTTTGTTGTTTTTTGCTGTTTTTTATGCTGTTTTTCTACATTGTTTTACATTACAAATTTTTTGTTAAATTTCATGTTGTTTAATGTTATGCCATTTTGTTATGTTTTATGTTGTTTTGTGTTAAGTTTTGTTGTTTTATGATGTTTTGTTATTCTGTTTTATATTTTGTTCTTTTATGTTTTGATGTTATGTTTGTTATTTTGTTATGCTGTTTTATGTTGCATTATGTTTTGTTGTTTTAATTTTTTGTTTTGCTTACATTGTGTAACGTTATGTTATTAATAAATATAGATTTTTATTTTAAAGGTATATGTGGAATATCCTCATGTTTCACCACATGGATGTCTGAAGAATAAAAACTTCAGGTGTCCTAGATGAGCTTCTGACAATAAATTTGAGTAGATTTAGTTAATTTGAACATGTGTCTCTTACATCAGTGACAGTCAGATATTATTCTTACAGATTTAAACCATGTAATATTGCCAGGCAACTTGCAAGTAACTCTGTTTTATTTACTCTACAAGCCAAAGCCAATTTAATTAGCATTTTGTGTTTGCTGCATGCTAATTTTGGGCATTTAATACTATAGTATACTATAATATACAATGAACGCAACAGTATTTTGAAATCTGTCTGCTTCAGGTGATGCACTGAGGGAAAGTTGACTCCGTAAGCAGCCAGCTGACGCTTCTGTCACGTTATCGCCTGTTTTTGCATAATGCGATGCAAATCTCTAACTTCAGAACAGATTCCAGCACAATTAGCTGAATCTGCTGAAGGGAAGCATCGCGCAAACGTTACGGCGCGGACTGAGTAATATCTGCACACTGAAGCAGTGATTGATTAATAGCTCTGCAGCGCGGCATCATTGTTATTAATAACAGCACTACTCCTGAGACAGTCGTTAGGAAAGCAGCGTCTCATCATGATCAATTATGCCAAGAAGAATCGTGTTATCTTGCAGTCATGTTTCAGACAGACTGATAATGCCGCGTCTTGCACAGATGGTTGTTTCGCAGAAAAATATGGGGAATATGCTGAGAATGATTTGTTGCAACTGCTGTGAATAAATTAGATGAAGGGTATTTTGTTGCCTGCAGCAACTGTTTAATTCATGGTTTAATTCAGATATTATAACTGATTTAGATGATTTTGCTTGTAAATGGGTTTATTGTGGTGTTGCTGATGCCGTACAGCAAGTTGAGGGAACTAGTCTATTGAGTTTACAGTTAATCTGCTCTTCTGTACCAGGCAGTTCATAGTCAACCTGACATTTGCAACATATTTTGCTTCTGTAATGTGGTGTATTTCTGAGTGAAATAGAATATCTAAGGAAAAATGTAGTTTGAGAATTATTATTTATTTAGAAGTAGGGTAAACGTACCTATTAAGCTCACCAAAATCTACATTGAGACATTTTTAGTGCACAAGATATTAGTTTCAGTACAAAAAGTTGTTAAAATAAAATATTAATCTCTCACACAAAAATATTAAATTTTATTTTAAATGACAAAAGCATTTCAATTAAGATATACACCATTAAATTCAAAAAGTCTGGCTGTGCTTATTGGCTACATTTTTCTATCCTTTAAGCACACCCCTGTTTCCATTAAGCTCACATCATGTTTTATTAAAAATTCTTGTTTATTTTAAATAACCTTTTTAAAGAATAATTGAAACATATTTTTTTGAAGGTAAAAAAACAACACTAAAATCAAGCAACAAGGCATTCAATTCGATCAGTTATAATGAAGTGTCATTTAAGCACATTGCAACATCTAAAATAGTCTGCGTTCAGCTAAGTAACACATTCAAAAATCAAATAAAACAAACCAATAAAACATTTAATTCATGGGGATGAACACAGAAACTAGCCTCATTATGAAGCCTCTTATTAAATGGATGTCAATTTATCTATAGTCTCTTAAGGCTAGATTACATTACATGATTTTTGGCCAGATTTTCCACAGATTTACAGTCTGGAGAAGTTGATGCTAGTTGCCAAAGATCAGAGCCAGTCTGCAGATTTGAGTCGACAGAATCCATAGAAAATCGATTAACTTAAAGTGAAAACCATCAGTTTATATTTTTATGAACACATGGCTACTCATATCTCAGTGTGCAATGATCTGATTGTCTTGAAATTATAGGAGGTATATAGAAACAAACATATCAATTGGTTAAGACATCAAGTAGGATAATAAATTATTTTTTTCTTTTTATAATCTGAGCTCAAAAATGGAAGTGTGCTTAATGAGTACGTGTGCTTAATAGGTACGTTTACCCTAATTGATTGGATGAACATAAACAGGGTTGTGAATAATTTCGTATTAACATAAAATGACAGGCTTTCTGTTGGTCTTAAAAAGTCTTAATTCGCTCTTCCACAACTTAAGGCCTAAAAGGTCTTGAATCAGAGCAGAAAGTCTTAAATCCTAAAATCATGGCATTAAATGTTGCACGCACTGCAAAAAAAAAAAAATAAATGAATGTCTTCCTCAATATTTTTCTCTTGTTTATCAATATAATTATCTCGATATCCTTAAACTTTGATACATTTACTTGAAAGACAAAGTGACATAAAATAAGTCTTGTTTTATGTGAAATTGTTCAAAATGAAGTGAGTTTATAATTAAAACAAGAACAAACATCTGTCAATGTGGAATGAAAACTTTTCTCTTTGAATTTATTAGATTTTTCTGAGCCCAATGACAAATGTTTGTTCTTGTTTTAGTCATAAACTCACATCATTTTGATCAATTTCTCATAAAATAAGACTTCTTATTTTATGTCATTTTGCTTCTGAAGTAAATGCAGCTTGATTTAATAATTATTAGACATTTGCACTGGAAAACAATACAAAAACACAGCAGTTTTTTTGCAGTGTGATCAGAAGATACACTAAATGTTATTTCTATATTCTAGTGTTTTTGCTTTTGTAAAATGAATTAAAAAGTAATGAATATCGGTTGAAAGTTGTGTGTTTCAAACTTTGAAGCGTTGCTGATACAAGACATTTACATTTAGAGACCATATTGTCATACTGTGTTCTTGCAAGGGTCTTAAATTTTCCTTCATCAACCTGCAGAAACCTGGATGAAACTTTTGAGCTAGTGTTTCTCATTCATAAGACTCTTTGTATAAAAGTATCTGCTAAATTAATAAATATAAATGTAAATGTAACAAACAGGAAAATTGCAGATCGAATTGGAATGTAAGCAAGTCCTATTAAAGTGAATTAAAAATCAAAGAAATTCATGTAATTGTACGTTTTAACTAGAAAGTTTGACAAGATAATCTTTGAATGTTGGCTTAAGAAAGGCTTGCTTGAAGGTTTATAGAACTGTAAATGCCATCAGTGTGTTGTGGCCAATTCAGATTCCAATTTATGAATTGAAAGAGCCAATTTAATTGTTGTGTTATATGAAAGAGAAAAGCGTGCTGGAATCACACTGATAGAGACACATAAGCCCATGTTTCTGGTTTTCCTCTGACGTGTCTCTGCGTCAGACCTCACAGCAGGTGTTGAAGTCTGTGCTCTTGGGTTTTGTGTGTGTTAATGAGAATCTCGACTGCTAAAGTGAGTAATTACTTAAAGCCTGATTGTCTTTTTGTGTCTGTTGAATCAGTCATGATGAGATGACTTCATTTTGGGATCACGTTCCTCTTTGTGTCCTCATAATCTGCTGGCGTGTCCTAATCATGTTGTTTATGAATATGTTCTGGCATCTGTTATAAACTGATATCCCTGCTGGTTGTCCCAAAGGTAGACACGTGGTACTAGCATGTTGTTTGTGACACACAACCAGTAAAAACTAAACCAGCTTGAAATGTCAGTGATATTTTGTAGTATGTTTGAGAATAGGCTTTAAAAATGATCCTGGATTAACATGTTGCCCATATATGGTAAGCAGTTCAGGAAGTGGGTGTGGCTTGAATTATGCAGAGTTCTTGTGCATGAAAACTGTGTAATTGTCCTCCTCAAAGCTTTACTGGTAACTGGGGGTTTATTTTACATTCAGGGCACATTATACACAAAAGAACAGAAATCTTATAGCTGTCAGAGACAGTGGATGGCCTTATCTTATCTTTTAGTTGTTATGGCAACCCATAGGGATGTCTCAAGTGTTGCTAGTGTTTTAATTGTATCACTTTATAATAAGGTCCTAATGCATGCATTAACTAGCTATACGTTTGTTACAGTATATATTAATCTTTATTAATGTTAGTTAATAACTAGTTCATGTTAGCTGAGGTTCATTAAATAATATTAACAGATGCAACTTTTGATTTTAATAATGTATTAAGCCTGTAAATCCTGACAAATGGAATAATAGTTTGATGAATCACATTTTAAATGAAACTGCTTTTATGGCTCATAGTCTGATATAGTGAGAATGTGGAGGAAAAAACAGCTCAACTTTATTTAAAGACTCAAACTGAGCAAAAATATGCAATTTGGTGCACATGCTGATATTTATATGATGAAATTCTGATGCTAGTAATGCAAATCAATAATATCTTTATAACGGTATAGCAGATACTAACATAAAATTATATAAATATCAGTCATCTCTCTGTATCTCGAATAATATGTCTTAATAATGATTGAAATGATCCAAACATATAATGCAATGCAATCCAGTGTTGATTGAGAATTAAGAAATAAACATTCCTCAAAAGATGTTTTGGAGGCTTGGGAAGTTCATTTCTTTACTGAAAGTGAAAGTAAAGCTTCTGGAAACAAACATTCCTCAAAAGATCCCGATGATCAGATTTGAGACTAAAAAATGATTGATGGAGAATCAAGTAAAGCCGAGCTGCTTCAGTCCAGTAAGTGTTCATCTGGAAATATGACTAACAATAGCAAAGTGATTAATATTTTGCTGTCAAACAGACTGTATTTTATTTATTCAGAGGCAGACTCGTGTTCTCATTAGATCTGCAGCATGCCGGTTTGTTCAGGATGTTAATGTGGATTTAAATGCTTAAACTCTTGCTTCATGGCTGCTATGATGGTGCTTAATTCTTAATGATGCATCTGCTCTCTGCACCTGGCCTTTAAACTTTCATCATCAGGAGCGTTTCACCCATCTGCACTCTTAAAAATAAAGGTGCTTCACGATGCCATAGAAAAACCTTTTTGTCTAAATGGTTCCATAAAGAACCTTTAACATCTGCAGAACCTTTCTGTTTCACAAAAGATTCTTTGTGGCGAAAGAAGGTTCTTCAGATTATAAAAAGGTATGAAAGAGATGGTTCTTTAAAGAACCTTTGACTGAATGGTTCTTTGTGGAACCAAAAATGGTTCTTCTATGGCATCGCTTGAAGAACCTTTTGAAGCACCTTTATTTTTAAGAGTGTGCAGCTCTCAGAAACACTGTATAAAACCGGCACACATACTGAAGGGGACAGTGAGGAGTTGAGCCGCAAGCTGTGTTTGTCCTTCTGCATATGCTTGCAGTCAGACAGCAGGGGATTGTGGGTAATTGCTCTCGCTCAGGGCGATGTGGCCGATGCGTCTGCCCTCCACTGCCCACACGTTTGCTACACTGACGCAGGTTAAAGGACGTTTTAAAAGGGACACGTCCTGGTTTCAAAAGATAGTATAGATGATGCACATTAAAGCAAGTTTTTGGTATTTTATGCACATTTTATGCCTGTTATTTGAGTATTTTAAACTGAAGCATAGTATTCAATCAAATAAACAATGTAAGACTAAGGCATCTATCAGGATTTGGTTGGACCATGAAAGGTGTGTCTATATGACCGGTGGTTGGAAAGTAAGATGAATTTATGACGTCAGCCAAAAAGAAAGTTTTTTCAGAGGTGAAATATGTTGTTACATTTAGGATTATGCATGTTATTTCATGTCAGTGCATGTTATTTTATCATTCACAGTAAGTCCAGAAACATGAGTTTAGAAAATTAATAGGGTGAGTTTTAATTTCATGCTGACTTTAACAACTTAATTCATTTTGTGCTTTTTTTCCAGTTTTGCTTTTGTAAAGCAAATTCAGCTATATTTTTTCAGTCCAGTTTTACATACACTGAAAAAATGGTGTAAAAACAAATTTTGCTCAGAAAATAAAATATAATTTTGAATAAATTTCACAATTAAGTGTAATTAAATAAATTAAAATTATTTTAATTAAAATGAAAAGAAACGGCAAGTAACATTTAATTAAATGTGAAATTTAGAAGTAGAAAGAATAAAACAGTATTTTCAGTAACACTTAACAATAAGGTTTAATTTGTTAACATTGGTTAACTACATTAGTTAACATGACTACAGCTTTTATTAATCGTAATGTTAATTTCAGCATTTAATAATATATTTTTAAAACCAAAAGTTGTATCTGTTAACCTTAATGCAAGATAACCAATGTTATTAACTAACATTAACACAGGTTAATAAATGCTGTAAAATATATATTGTTCATTATTAGTTCGTGTTAGCTAACGCAATGACTAATGTTTAAAAATGAGACCTTATTGTAAAATGTCTTTGTTTTATTTACAACTTCAGAAAATACTTTTTTACAGTGTATATATGCAGTTTCTAGTGAGTTTTGCACATGCAAACAGCACTCACTTCAGAAAATGTACAAATGTAGTTGTAATTACGTTTCAGGATTGGTGTTGTATAGCAGGAGGTCTGTTCATCCCAATGTGCCTGTTGATTTTTATTATGTTTGTGCATAGAGAAGGGTTATTGTTAGCTGAAATGGACCATTTAGTAAGCAACAGATAGTAAACACGCGCGCGCACTACGATCCACATCAGTTTGTCAACACACATTAGCATTATGACACACACACACTCTTAGATTCATGCATATGCAAGAAACAGCTTTGCTTCTGAGCAGCCAGATTTGTGAGTGTGTGTATGTGTGTCAGCTTGTTAATATTTCCAGAGACAGTAATAATTATGCAGATATATGGCATACTGGCTGTTACAGAAACAGAAATATTTGGAAATATAATGCAGATGCATTGGACATATATGTAATAATCATATATGAATGTTTGGCAGTGCATTGTTAGTATGTGGTCCTGAACATGCTTTAAAGGAATAGTTCACCCAAAAATGAAACATCCATCAAAAGATTATGATGAGTTTGTTTCTTCATCAGATTTGGAGAAATGTGTCTCTCCTGCTTCAGACCAGACCACTTTTTCACTGGAGGAAGCATTATTATGGATTATGGACTCGGATTTTAGTTAAAACATCTTGATGATGGATTTGTTTCAGCTTTTGTCTTCTCCAGATGTTAACTGATGGACTGGAGTGGTGTGGATTACTTGTGGATTATTGTGATGTTTTTATCAGCTGTTTGGACTCTCATTCTGACGGCACCCATTCACTGTAGAGGAGCCATTGCTGAGACAGTGATGTATTTCTACATTTCTCCAAATCTGATGAGGAAACAAACATCCTAATCTTGGATGGCCTGAGGATGATGATATTTTCAGCAAGATGGTTGCAAACCTCAGTATTCTTGTTATTATTCAGGTAGATGGATATAAACATGCCAGTAGTTAAACTTACTTTAACAGACTTGTAACAAGACATTCACTTGCCCGAGTAAAGGAGTTTTTCGATTTGTTGTAGTCAGATCTGATGGGATGTCAACATGCGGTGGATTATTTTATAGTCTTTTCACTGGACCGTGCCGCTGTTCTTTTGACAGTGAAAGCCTTTCTTGTCTGTTTCTTGTGGGTTTTTGTGAGCAGTGTATAACCGCGGTCTCATGCAGTGAAGCATTTTGTGTAGCGTTCAGATCTGAAAGTCTTCATTTGAAACCCTCTCGAGTGTCAGATCGGCTTTCAGATAGCTGGGAATAATTTAAGGCAGTGATATGATCTCAGACTGAAGTCGTGAGATACAGACGGATCTCCAGGTATTGCGTCTTTTGAAAAATCGTAAATCATGCCTGACGTGAACGTGTGGCTTCAGAATATCAAATCTAATAACAGAGCGCTTCTGCCTTTCTCCTAAAGTCTTTTAAATTCAGGTCTTCTCTGATGCAGCGGGTGCAGCAAGTCTTTGTGTTTTATGTGTTAGAGGTAAAGACACGTTACCCTCAGGATGAGGCCGCTTCAGTGCCTTTGAGATAAAAATGTTTTAGAGGAAGTCTTTGTTCTCATTTTAATGATTTAGTTTGATGGTTGTTCTACAGTTATTGAAGGGAAAGTGTTGGATGAGCAGAGCTGGTGTTTCCTGTAGAATTAAACAGAAATAAAAGAGAAAATGTGAAACAGTGCAATGTAATGTAATAACCAACAGCAGATGTGATGTGTTGTTGTCACATGACATCATTACTTTTACGTTTTACTTTTAGTCATTTAGCAGACGCTTTTATCCAAAGTGACTTACAAATGAGGACAACAGAAACAATCAATCGTAGTATTAAAACAACTAAAACTGATCCAAAACTAAAAGCTAAAACTTTATAAATACTATATATACACACACATTAAAAAAATTAATTAAATAAAAATGAGAAATGCATATGACAACATTTCTAAACTTAACATTTAAATGAAAACAAAATAAAGCTACAAACAATTCAAAATATTAAGAGAACAAAAGGTATAAGAGTGTAATAATGATTCTAACATAAAACTAAGCCAAACACCAAAAACAACTACGTGTATGTACACACACACAGACACACATATCCATGAATTCAATATTATTTCATTTCCATGTAGTTTGTTGAAGTACTAAACTCAAATTAAATAAAACTAAAACTTAATAAATAACTTATACAGACATAATAGAAAAAAACTAATAAAATGACAAACATAACTACAACTGTAACTAAAATTAAAATAGATAACATATACAAATCAAACAACATTAGTTTAACAGTAATCCTAAAAAAATAACTGTGCCAAACATACAAGTAAGAAATGGTTATAAAAACTGAAAGAGAAGTGAAACAAGTAATAGGAAAGAGAATAAATGAAAAGCAATACTTATCCTATTATTTATTTATTATATTTATTTATTACTTATTTATCATTAGATAAATCCAGGGCTGGATCATATATTACATTTGATTTATTTATGTATTTATTTATTTATTTTGTTAAATTCATTGCTATGGTTATATTCCCTAATTTTATATCATCAGCAAAGATACTGAAATAATATAGCTAATATTAATTGTATCACTCAGCCCAAAGCGAATCCTGTCAAACATGTAATTTTAGTATCATTGAGATACAATTTTCCTTTATTTTTCCTTTTCATTTTAATTTTAGTTAAAAATGTTAGTTTTTGTAATTTTTTAAAGTTTTTGTTTTATATATATATCTACACACACACACACACACACACACACACACACATATATATATATATATATATATATATATACAGGTGCATCTCAATAAATTAGAATGTCGTGGAAAAGTTCATTTCAGTAATTCAACTCAAATTGTGAAACTCGTGTATTAAATAAATTCAATGCACACAGACTGAAGTAGTTTAAGTCTTTGGTTCTTTTAATTGTGATGATTTTGGCTCACATTTAAAAACCCACCAATTCACTATCTCAACAAATTAGAATATGGTGACATGCCAATCAGCTAATCAACTCAAAACACCTGCAAAGGTTTCCTGAGCCTTCAAAATGGTCTCTCAGTTTGGTTCACTAGGCTACACAATCATAGCCCAGGTTTCACAATTTGAGTTGAATTACTGAAATAAATGAACTTGTACATGACATTCTAATTTATTGAGATGTACCTGTATATAGAAAGTTTTTATTTATTTCAATTTTACTTTTAGTACATCAAGTTAATTTAAATTAAGATCAGAAATGTTCCCTTTGCAAATAATTGAAATAATTATTTTTTCAAATATTTTATTTTATTTTGGTTAACATTTATTTCAATTATTTTTTTTTTTTTTCATTTTAAAAAATCTATTTTGCATGAAGAAAATATTAATAGGTTTAATTGTCTTGGAATCAAACAGTTCTTAACTGTTCTAATAGTAGACTTTATTTTCTTCATGCAAAATAAAATAAATTTTTTCCGTTTTAATTTTTGGGGTAACGTCACAGAACAACTTTGTATGTAGATTTGTATATGGTATGAAAGTCACATTACCTGAATACATGATTGTTTAATTCTGTGAGGGGCATGCACTTTTGATCTTTGCAGATTTTTGCAGATCTTTGCATTTTAATCCTATTTTGTGTAAAAGTCAAGTTGTGATTCATGTTTTTGGGGCTTGAAACCTTGACTAACATTATACAGTAAATGGGAGATGGAAAAATACATCTTGGGAAAGTAGTGAAATGTCATGGTTCCTCTTGCTAACTGATTATTCCTGGTTCAGACTGTATATGAATGGCGATGATGATCTGCAGTGCATCAGCAGGATCTTCTGGACTGTGACTGTAGTCAGTTTTCTCGAGTCTCTTGTTCCTGTAGAGTTGGAAGCAAATCTAAAAGTGCAGCTGGCAGCGTCAGACTGTGATGTCCATTTATTGTGGCCACACGATAAGAGCTGCGGGCTGGAGGTTGTTTGGATTCTGCCCAGGAGGAGTCAGACACGCGCTCGACTGAAGAAAATGTTTCATGCTGCTCATATGGCCGGACTGATATGAAACCGCAGTCTGTGAAGAGCCTTAATGCATTTCTGACAGGTTGCGGCAGCAGCTCTTTTATTTCTCAGGCCGTGTCTGTCAGTAAATGGCAGCACAACGAGAGCGAGAGAAAATAGAGATGGGGAAAGTGAGTGAAAAACTCTGGAGTGGCAATTGTGACAGAGTTTCATAGAGTGATGCAATGCACACTTATACTCTGTCTAAAACACAGTGAGACGCCTATATAGACAGCATTTTAAGGCATTTCTGGACATTAAAGCTGTTCCAAAAGATACTTCTCAACTTTTTTGTTGAAGTTCATCACAATGCACAAGCATGCATGCAATGCTGCTTTAGAATTTGGCCAAACTCTGATATTTGAGACTTATTTCGGTCAAATTCCAAGACAGCATCACATGTATGCTTGTGCATTTCATTCCTGTAGCTCAGACAGTAGATCATGACGCTTGCAACGCCAAGGTCATGGGTTCAGTTCCCAGTGAAAGTATGTACTAATCAAACATATACCTTAAATGCAATAAAAGTCATTTTGGATAAAAGCAGCTGACAAGATGTAAAACAGGGTTATTATAGTTAACTAAAACTAAAATAAAATACTAAAAAAAAATAATAATAATTGCAATTATTTAAAAAAAATTAAGCCTTAAAATAAAAAAATAAAAAATGAAATTTGAATCTAAAATAAAAACATTTTCATTACTCGAAATAAATAATAACAGTTACTCTAAATAAATAATAATAATAAATAATAAATCTTAACTGAAATAAATTAAAACTTTTTTCAGCAAGTTGCCAGTGCAATATCTCATTTTAATTTAGTTGATCTTGATGTACTAAAATAACTAAAACCAAAACTGAAATAAAAAATTATAAAAGCTATATAGACATAAAAAACCCCTACTGAAAATGACAAAAGCACACAAAAAGTAACTAAAATTTTAACTAAACTGAAATAACTAAATTGAATTGAAAATGGAAAATAAAAAATGATTCAAAATATGGATACAAACTATAATAGCATCTCAGTAATACTAAAATAACACAAAAACTAAAATAATAATTTAAATTGACTATATTTGGTGTTTGGCTTAGTGTTATGTTTGAATCATTATTATACTCCTATACCTTTTGTTCTTTTAATACTTTGAATTGTTTTTAGCTTTATTTTTGTTTTCATTTAAATGTTAAGTTTAGAAAGTTTGTTGTATGCATTTGTAATTTTTATTTAATTTGTTTATTTTTATTTAATTTTTTTTAATGTATGTATGTATAGTACTTATAAAGATTTAGCTTTTAGTTTTGGATAAGTTTTAGTTGTTTTAATACTACAATTGATTGTTTCTGTTGTTCTCATTTGTAAGTTGCTTTGGATAAAAGTGTCTGCTAAATGACTAAATGTAAATGTAAATGACTATTTTACCACATATATACATATATACAAAATTCTTATTAGTGTTTTTAATTAATTGTGAGTGAAGTTGACTTAATTTAGGTTGTATTACATTTAGGATGCTGCCTATGTAGACTCACTTGATTTTGGAGCAGAGCTAATCGCACGAGCTGCTGTGAAAATATTTTCTCTGGGAATGAAACCACAACAAAAGCGTTTCTGCAGAGCGTTTGGGGAGAAAATAGTCTTGGCCACTTCACATATCACAGGCTGACAGGCGGAGAAGCTCTTTTGAGTCTTGAAGAGTGACATGCAGCGTCTCTCTGCCAAAGCAATTTGTGCAGCGCTGCATTCTGTGGACAGGGCTTCATCACAGGAGCTGCTGGGTCATCGGTCCGTCACTCAGCTCTCATTTCATCAGTCAATCTTTAAATCATCAACAAGGAAATCCCAACCATTTAAAAACATCATTTGCAGTTTAGAAAACAAAAAATATTTAGATTTATGTAGTTGCATTCCATATAATATTTCCATCTATTTGGATTACACAGTTTTAACTCAAACACACTAATATACATAACGTGATGCATAGTATTTGTGATGCATATTGGAATAGATTTCTGTAAAGTACTAATAAACTGAATGTGTTTTAATACACAATAACCAATCTTTGTTTTTTATCAATTAATCCAATTTAATCTAATATATTTTATTTTAATTGAACATTGTTTGTTTCACAGCTAGACATATTTAAACATTCATTATTTTTAACTGAATGAAAAACATATATATGTATAAAAAAATTTATAATTTTTCTATTTATAAAATATCATTTTCACAATGAACAGATTTGTGCGGTTTCTAAGCAAGTAAAATAAATTCATTTAGAAAATATGATTAATTAAATAAAATCAATGACAAATGTCTGACAAAATCATGCATCACTTTAAGTTTATTAGTTTATGTTAAAAATTATAATCCAAATAACAACATACAATAATGAATAAATAATGACAATGTTTATGATTGATTGTAGGATTCCTAAAAGTATTGTGAGATTTTATTTTATTTTATTTTAACTGACTTCAGAGTTGCAAATCCAACAGAAAGTTTGGAATATATATATATCAGGGCTGTCAAAGTTAAAGTGTTAACGCATGCGATTAATCAAAAAATTTTAATGCGTTAATAGTTTTTTAACGCAAATTAATCGTTTGATAAGGTTTGACCCCAACTTCTTGCCGTCATCGCACACGGCAATATATATATATATACACACACACACACACACACACACACACACACACACACACACATTATATATATATATATACATATATATATATTTTTTTTTTTTCGGTCAATTATGACATCAAACACAACAGACAGGTTAAAATGTATGTCTATTCCATGTCTGGTATAATATAATAAAATATAATATATTATTTGTAAAAAATTGTTTTGGCAAGAATAAACTTTTTATGTACATTTGAATTGCTGTCAATGAAAAAAGTAGCTTTTTACCCACATAATGATGTAGTTATAGCATCTACCGGCAGCAACTAAATCTGGCCAATTACTCAGCAGATGTTTGGACATTTTGTGATCTCCATACATCAGTATTGGCAGCAGCCATTGAAAACCCAATATTGATTGAGCACTAGTGTCAGTCTGTCCGTTTCTGGTCTGTTTTACGTTATGTTGATTCTCCAGGGCTTTGTCTGCATCTAATTGAACAGCGCGGCTCCTAAGCGCTACAGAATCACAGATTGATTGTGTTGGCAGAAGCCGCACATGCGGATATGTGAATGTCAGTTTATTATGCATGTGCAGCAGTGGCGCAGCATGAAGCATGCAAATTTCATTGGAACTAAATTTCTGCAGAGCTTCCCAGTAGGATTCGCTCCAGGAGCTCGACAACATTATAATGAGAAGCTGAGCTGAAGTGGAGCTGCTGTCAGTCTCTTTGTGTCTGATGACACGTTCTCTGTTGGCTCTTCAGCTTCTGATTCAGCCTACAGATGCGTGTTCTTCTGAAGGGCAAACTCGCGTCTTACACGTGTACAGTTTTACAGCTTTCATGCATGAGAAAAACCCTGAGCATCTGCAGTGGGATATCTTTGTTACAAAACCTACCTAGATGAAGTCAAAAATCACAAATTACTCCATTTACTTTGTGCATGTTCCTGGTTTCATTGTAAATTATTAAGCTGACATTATTTTGAACAAAATGTTCATATATACGGTATATGTATATATATATATATTTATATTTTGTATATTATTGTTTCACTTTTATTAATTTCATATACTATTTATTATTATTTTCTATATATATTATTCCTGTATTATATTATTTCCAGTTCAATGTCAAAAAATGGTCCTTTTTGTAGCTTGAAATGCTTGCTGAAAAAAAACTACATCAAGAGTCTTCAAACATTTGCTGTTTTGTACTGTTTCACAGTTTAAAAAAAATAACATACTTTGGAATGACATGAGGACATAATATATAATAATATAGTAATGCAATAAAAACATGAGGATATAATAAGTAAATAATGACAAAATGTTAATTCCTTAAAATATTGTAAATTTTTTTATTTTATTTTATTTCACAAAAGTAAGAGGCTGATAAACAGAGAGGCAAAGTTGAGGATATAAAAATTAGTAAATAATGACAGAATGTTTGAATATTTGATCGCATGATTCCTTAAAATATTGTAACATATACACACTCACCGGCCACTTTATTAGGTACACTTGTTCAATTGCTTGGTAACACAAATTGCTAATCAGCCAATCACATGGCAGCAGCTCAATGCATTTAGGCATCTAGATGTGGTGAAGACGACTTGCTGAAGTTCAAACCGAGCATCAGAATGGGGAAGAAAGGGGATTTAAGTGACTTTGAACGTGGAATGGTTGTTGGTGCCAGACGGGCTGGTCTGCGTATTTCAAAAACTGCTGATCTACTGGGATTTTCACGCACAACCATCTCTAGGGTTTACAGAGAATGGTCCAAAAAAGAGAAAATATCCAGTGAGCGGCAGTTGTGTGGACGAAAATGCCTTGTTGATGTCAGAGGTCAGAGGAGAATGGGCAGACTGGTTAGAGATGATAGAAAGGCAACAGTAACTCAAATAACCACTCGTTACAACCAAGGTATGCAGAATACCATCTCTGAACGCACAACACCTCGAACCCTGAAGCAGATGGGCTACAGCAGCAGAAGACCACACCGGGTGCCGCTCCTGTCAGCTAAGAACAGGACACGGAGGCTACAGTTCACACAGGCTCACCAAAATTGGACAATAGAAGATTGGAAAAATGTTGACTGGTCTGATGAGTCTCGTTTTCTGCTGCGACATTCAGATGGTAGAGTCAGAATTTGGCGTAAAGAACATGAAAGCATGGATCCATCCTGCCTTGTCTCAACGGTTCAGGCTGGTGGTGGTGGTGTAATAGTGTGGGGGATATTTTCTTGGCACGCTTTGGGCCCCTTAGTACCAACTGAGCATCATTTAAACGCCACAGCCCACCTGAGTATTGTTGCTGACCACGTCCATCCCTTTATGACTACAGTGCACCCATCTTCTGATGGCTACTTCCAGCAGGATAATGCACCATGTCACAAAGCTCAAATCATCTCAGACTGGTTTCTTGAACATGACAATGAGTTCACTTTACTCAAATGGCCTCCACAGTCACCAGATCTCAATCCAATAGAGCACCTTTGGGATGTGGTGGAACGGGAGATTCACATCACGGATGTGCAGCCGACAAATCTGCAGCAACTGCGTGATGCTATCATGTCAATATGGACCAAAATCTCTGAGGAATGTTTCCAACACCTTGTTGAATCTATGCCACGAAGAATTAAGGCAGTTCTGAAGGCAAAAGGGGGTCCAACCCGGTACTAGCAAGGTGTACCTAATAAAGTGGCCAGTGAGTGTATATATTATTTTATTTTTTGACTGAGCTATTCCTTGAAATATTGTAAGTTTTCATATTTCTTTATTTTATTTTATTATATTTTATTTTATTTTTACCTCAGAGTTGCAGATGAACAGAGAGGCAAAGCTGAAAATCTTTTTTTCCATTTCTTTAATGTTACTTGAACATGAGTTTTTCTGATAACATTTATTATTGCCACAAAACAAAACACTATAAATTGCTCTGCAGTCCTTGCTGAATCCGTATCTTTTAAAAACGATGAGCTTCAGTGATTCCCAGAGACTCACTCTCCGCTGCGTCCTGCGGGAAATCCCTCCGCTCATATTCACCCAGATCATATTAATAGATGACAATTAAAGCAAAGCGCAGAGCTGTCCTCTTTCATGTGTTTCTAAATTTACATCTCATTTTCTCTCTCTTTCTTCATACCTGCTTTCCGCCGGCCTCACGCCGCTGAAGGAAGTGGAGGTTGGTATCTGTGTTTCACTGGAGGCTCTCAGGGGCCCGACTCATTAACAATCTGGTTTACTGACACTGCCATTCAACAGCAACATCTTTTCAAACCAATAACACTAATCAAACATCTACAACATCCTGATTCATATGACTGATTTACAATTTCAACTGAATTTAAAGTAAATATTGTGTATAACAAAGCAACATTTCAACCATTCGGTCTAGATCAGGATAAAATATCTGATTTTGAATGTTTTATTTTACATCACATATGTGGTTATATAATGATTTCTCTCTTGTGTTTCTCATCAGGATGACTATATCCGTACGCTGGAAGGTCCACAGGCTTCAGATGAAAGTGAGTAACGCAACATATACTTTGCTTATAAAATCTCAAAACCTGTCACATTTTGCATCAAAATCAATGAAAAAAAATAAGATCGAATATTTTGCTCAGAGAAAATTAAGCCTATGTTAATCTTATTTATTTATACTTATTTTTATTAATAATTATTTATTAACACACTCGCTGTCTGTAGACACTGTCTTCGGTGACTGCACAAGCAGGAAGGCTCGGCTCCGAAGCGAAAAGCTGATGTGCGTTTGCACGCGCTCTCCTTTTATACCCGCGCTGCGGGGCGGAGTGCGTGTGGTGAAACACGCACGCCAACTGTCATTGGCTTGTTTTGTTAACACTCGAAGGTGATTGGGCTCTCTGGCGAGATCCCATTACGTCATTCACTATGACGTTACGTCAAACGTGACTGACTGATAGGGAACCAGTATTTCTGCTTTGCTCAGGATAAATCTGCTCAGTGTGCATCTGAAGCGCTCTGGAGCTCTGACTGCATTTCCATTTTTACACAAAAATAATCCGTCTTCACTCATAAAATGAATTTATTCTTCTGTTCATAACATCAGTGAGGAATCGCTGCTCTCTGCAGTCCCTGAAGCTCCAGCATCAATCTGTCCATCACGATATAGAAAAAGAATTAAAGATCACGAGCATTGGCTTTTAATGTGCACTGAAAAAAAAAACTGTTTGAAACCGTTTTCACTCATTTTTTTTCAAAGAAATTACTGTATAGATGCTGACATTTCATGCTTTTGTTATGATCAGCACAGTTTGCACTTTGACTTTTTGACAAAAAAATGCCTCATCCTGTAAATACTGCATATGTCCTGGTAGCTCTCTTGTGTCTGATTTATTTGAGCGTTTTTACTTTGTAGCTACATGATGTTCTTCTGGTGGCTGCATTTTTCATATTTATCTCCAGACATTTGGATTCAGCTGCTCTGTTTGAATGCATGTGTAATCTGTCTCACGTGTCTGCTCACAGTGAATATTTCATGCCTATGTTGAATTCCTAAAAGCTCTATTATTGATGAATGTGTCTGTCTGCTGCTGGCCAATGACTCTAAACTAGTGTTGTCATATTGACTTCACGACCTGCAGACAATTCTACATTACTGTCTGAAATCCCATCTAATGTGGCAGTAATTACAGGGTCAGCGGGACTCAACACACATCAGATCGCGGATCAGAAAGCTTTTGTTTGAGAGCAGAGATTAAAAAGGGTGAAAAGGGGATCTTGAGGTTTTTACAGGAGTGGCTTTGCATAATTTAATTCAGCAGCTCGCTTTGGTCAAATGAACTGATTTACGGTTGGATCTAGAGTGGGTCTACACTGTAGAAGTGTTTCAGCTAGAGCTGTCAAGTGATTAAAATGTTTACCTGATGTGCTAATTAATTATTCAAATTAATCGCACATTAATTTTGGCTGAGAAATTACCCAAAAAGATCATTTAAAGTCATTATTGTGTTGAATAAAGCATTGGATACCCATTTTAAAAAGTAGCTTTAAAAAGATTTTTTGATCCAGCATTCAAGTATAATAATGATAATAAACGGGTATTGATGAATTTAAAAAAAAAAATTAAATATTGAATTTTTTTTTTTTTAAAGAAATTATTCTTTAAATATGTAACAAAAAATCCCAGTAGGAGGCAGAGAGTAACTGCCTTAATGAGTCATGGAATTATTAATTCAACAGATTCATTCAAATGGCTGATTTATTCAGAAACCAAACAAGTGACTGTCTTAATGAATGAGTCATTGAATCATTTACTCACTTGATTCATTCAAACAGCTGATTTATTCAGACATGAAGTAAGTGACTCTCTTTATGAATGAATCACAGAATCAATGATTCACTTGATTCATTCAAGCGGCTGATTCATTCAGAAACTAAGCCAAGTAACTGTCTTTATAAATGAGTCACTGAATCATTGGCTCACTCAATTTGTTCAAATGGCCAATTCATTCAGAAACAAAGCAAGTTACTGTCTTTATGAATGAGTCACTGAATCATTGGCTCACTTGATTTGTTCAAACAGCTGATTCATTCAGAAACTAAGCCAGTGACTGTCTTTATGAATGAGTCACTGAATCATTCACTCACTTGATTCATTCAAATGGCTGATCCATTCAGAAACAAACCCAGTGACTATCTTAAAGGGGACCTATTATGCTTTTTCACTTTTTGAATTTTAGTCAGTGTGTAGCGTGTATGTTTGGGCATAAAAAGTATCTACAATGTTACAAATCTCAAAGTCCACTCCAAAGGGAAGTATTTTGTTTTTAAAAAATCCCTTTTCAAGAACTACAACGAACGGCTCGTTTGGACTACAGAGTTGTTTTCCTGCATTTGTGACATCACAAATTGGCCCATTAGAATATCATTAAAATAAATCCCGCCTCCGGAAATTCGAATGCACGTTTCAAAATCTAAACCCGGTGCAGGTGTTTTTATATCACTATTTCTGATGGAAACCGACTGTCTTCAGAAAATTTTGGATGTCATTTTCATTTCATCTTGCAAATAGTGTAACTCTGTGAGACTATGATATAAATAAATTCAACTGTACAACAGTTTCACTGCAATTAATGTTATAATGTTAGAATTAAAGAACAATAAACATAATACATATTACCGTTGCACTTATCTGTACATAGTAAATGCAGTTATTTTTAAGCTGTTGTTGACATCCTATCTAAAACCTGATTTAGCCAAATAAAACAACAACAATATCGTTACCACTTTAATATGTCTTGCAATATCTGTGCGTGCAAAGGTTCTGCGCGATCCTCTTGTTCAATATTCTCAGGGTCTGAATTGATATGGGATGCTGATTTGGCAAGGGGCGGGGCAGTACTGAAACGCCGTCTAAGCTGTTCGCCAATCACAACACACTGGGACAGCTAACCAATCACAACACATTTTTTTTTTGGAAGGCGGGCCTTCATCAAACCCGGAACTAATCGAGCCGTTTGTGCCAGGCTGGGGAGGAAGGTACTGTAATAATGTAAATTATGTGAAAAAAATGAGATTTTTGAACCACCAAGCATGAGAGCATGTTCTAGTACACCCCCAAAACAAAATCAAGACTTTGTAAAAGAACATAATAGGACCCCTTTAAGTAGAGTTATTTCAGTCATTAATTCATTGATTCACTTGATTCGGTCAGAACTGTGGATTTATTCAGTAACGAATCATCGATGAGGCGGTGCCTTAAATGCCTTAATCATTTTAAAACATTATTATTTCCAAAATGAATCACACCAAATTAACATGTTAAAGTGCCCCTATTGTGGATTTTTGAAAATGACCTTTCATGCAGTGTGTAACAGCTCTAAGTGAATGAAAACATCCTGCAAAGTTTTAAATCTGAAAGTGCACCGTGTATAAAGTTATTGTCTCTCAAAAGAAAGAGTCGACTCTGAATCATTGAAATGAGTCGTTTTTAAAACGAATCCCAAGCCGTTTCATGTTGACGTCAAAATGAAACATTAGCATATTGCCTGCTCACTTGTAGCGCGCGCAGACCTGGGAAAACTTGATTTTCACGTTGGTCTGAATGAAAATGCAAATTCATTCTTTGCCACTAGGTGCTGCTTTTGGAGCGTTAAAAGCTCACAAACACTGCTTTAAAAGAATCGACCAATCACCGCAGATTAGCGTCACGCAAAGGAGAGGTTTGGAAAAATGAATCGTTGAACGAATCGTTTGGGAGTCATTGAGCAAATTAGGTAAAAATAAATGCATATTATAAGAAAATGAAAGAGTTTTTTGACATTGCATGCATGTCAACCTGTTGTTGGGGACTCCCAAAACCAAAATATGAACCTTTCATAATCCATAATAGGGGCACTTTAAATCGCCAGCCCTAGTTTTAACATGATGAATGTTTGCGCAGCCACATGTTGGTGTGAATGTAACTCTCAACACGTCTTTTTACCTTGGGATATGACGTTCTAATCATCTCTAGTTGTCATTGTGAGCCTTTAGGAATCAGAATAAGATAAGTATGCCAAAAATAACGGCTTAAAGCAAGAGTCCTGCGTTAAATCAAACACCTTCAACACTTTACACCCTTTTCTTTGTGGCTCTCAGTGAGACTGCTTGTAAGTGTGCTACAAATCATAGCGCAGGAATTGCAGCACGCTCATGTTTCTATGGAAACACCTCCAGCACAGCTCTGAGGCGCAGAGGGAGAGATGTGATGGTCACAGAGAAATCACAGGCATTACTCACCTCACGGGGGTTTGAGCGCAATAATAACTCACAGCACAGAGCCATCAGAGCCGTGAATATGTGAGAATGTACTGTCAGACGATCATTATCATGAAATAAACCCCAACAGCATGATCACATCATCACATTACAGTACTTTAATGTGAATGTCAGGGTTTCACATTCATGCAAAATGTGCAATTTTAAAATTGTGATTTCCAATTCTGGGACATGCATTTCTGTATGTTATACTTATTTCAGCTGAAAATGTTTCATCATCTGTATATGAATGTAATGTCCATTAAATGATTTTAAGTAAAAAGTAAAGTTTAAGAAATCCTAGCCTTAAGGTTTAAAATAGTTTAGATGGATGAATAATTAAAATAAAATAAATTAATATAAAATAAAATAAAAAAATAAAATAAAATTGTAATAAAATAAAATAAAAAATAAATAACTCCATGTATTAAAATGTGTTTTATTTAATATGTTAATACACAATGTTCCATATTTTATATTAGATGAATATTAGATGAAAAGCTTAAACAATTTACTCTTAAAACTATTGGTTAGTTAGTTAGTTAAACATTCCATCAATATAATTTTCAGTCATTTTGAATTGTCTTTCTATCCAGTAATCACAAACTGAAAATGTAATTGAAATTAATTAATTAAAAGATGTGGAATATACTGCTGTCTTCTACTATATTATAATAGTATTTACATTCCAATATACTTTAATGTCCAAAGAAGTTCTACTATTTCAAAAAAAAAAAAGAAAACACACACACACACACACACACACATACACACACATATATATATATATATATATATATATATATATATATATATATATATATATTTTACAGAACAGAGCGGAAATGTCCTGTCAGGTTCACAGTTTGTTTATCACTGTGTCATTGCTCATATTTGTATGAAAACATGTTTTCTCTGGGGAATAGATGTTTGTGTGTTGTGTTGTGTCTTTGGCCTGTAGTTGTTTGTTTGCGCTCTTGTTTATCGGTTTATCATCACACACAGAAAACAGATGGCATATTCTCCACTGAAATGGCGCTTCCAGCCCCATCCCTTCCTCTCTTTCCTCTAGTGTACTTCTGAATTATTCATAATCAGTGCTGAGACAGATGAAAAAAGATTCAAGATTTCTGTTTTTGATAAATGTTCTTGATAAAATCATAAAATCTACTTTATTTTGAGCGTCATATTCCTGTAACATTAATAAGGACACAGTAGCGGACAGATCTGATAAACATTATTCCTTTGGTAATTTGGTGCAAACTTCTAAACATAGTAAGGAGGAATTCACTAATGTGAACTGCACCTGCTGTTAGTGCCACTCATTTGCAGGCACATGTTGTTTTAGCTCCTGATTCATTAATGGAATTATGCAAATCAGGCAACGAGTCCATCAAAAGCTGTGCTGAACGCAGTTTGCTCGCTGGCCGGTTCTGAGAGCAGGATCTGATCCAGACACCTGCAGCAGCTCTTTAACATGCACAGAGTGTGACGCCCGCTTATAAAGCTCTGCTCCATCATCTGATCATTATCTGATGAAGAACCGCTGCTGTGATCAATACAAGATCAAAATCAAATGCTGCTTTATCCATCATAAGTGAAATGCAATTATTCTTATTTGAGATTTCTGATTGTGTATGTCAGGGTTGCAAAATGTGCAGTTTTTAAAAAAGGATAGATATTAATACTGTTTTTATAAATGCTATTAATAAATAACACTCCATGTTTAAAAATAAAGAAATAATAAAAAAATAAAATAAATAAATAAATATGTGTGTGTGTGTGCATGTATGTATGTATATATATATATATATATATATATATATATATATATATATATATATATATATAAACTTAAACATTTAAAAAATGTTGCTTTAGTAAGTTGAATTAAATAAGCTGAAGTTGAAGTACTAAAATTATTAAAAGTAAAACTGAAATAAAAATAAATTACAGTTAAATAGAAATATATAGAAAATCTAATAAAAAGAACAAAAGCAAATAACAGAATGAGTAAAACTTAAAAAATAAAAAGAAAAGATAGTTAAACATTCTGTCAATGTAATTTTCAAGAGTTTTTTTTATTTGTAAATGTATCCACATGTATCACAAACAACTGAAAATCTTATGGAAATTAATTTATTAAAAGATGTGGAATAACCACAGATAAAAATCAAATACTACTTTGTCTACCAAAGTGAAATGTGATTTTTCATATTTCAATTTTCTGCAGATAAAAGCATTTAAACTTTCATTTATCCGTGAATGTTTTGAATGCACATGTGGACTTTCAATTCTCCAGAATGTGACGGTGGTCTTTTGCAGGTCTGGACACCACGAAGGATCCGTGTCAGAAGGTGAAGTGCAGTCGTCATAAGGTGTGTGTGGCTCAGGGATACCAGAGAGCAATGTGTGTGAACCGCAAGAAACTCCAGCACAGGTCAGTCTCGCTCATATCAGTGCCATCATAGTGTCAGAATCTGAAATAATAGTCAGAATTTTTTTTTTTTTTTTTTTTTTTTTTTTTTTGTGTATTGTACCATTAGTCACTATCTATATATATATATATATATATATATATATATATATATATATATATATATTATTCATGTGACATTGAAGACTGGAGTAATGATGCTGAAAATGCAGCTATGATCACAGGAATAAATTACATTTGAACATATATTCACATTGAAAACAACTATTTTAAATTGTAATATTTCACAATTTTACAGTTTTTCCCATATTTTTGATCAAATAAATGCAGCCTTAATGAGCAGAAGAGACTTTTTTTTTGAAAAACATTAAAAATCTTACTGATCCCAAACTTTTGAAAGGCAGTGTTTATATAAATGAAAAAAACCCAAGTTTGAATATTGTGTTTTTTGTTGAGTATCATATTTTATACATCATTTTCATCATTTTCCTTAGAAATGTGTCAAATGTGATACAAAAATAATAATAAAAAATAAAATCACACTTTAAAAATAAAAAATAATAATTTAGAGTACTAATTATAATATTCACTTTTTGTGAAAAGTAAATGTTTAGAAAATAGTTTAATAGAATTTTAAAAAATCATATTCTCTTTACTTTTTTATAATGAATGAGAACTATTAATTTCTGATTTTATTTAGTTATTTATTTGTTTAAATGTGATATTTGGTGAATTGTATTAAATCCATTTATGGACAATTTGCCCTGAAACATAATGATCATAGCCAGAATTTAAACATAATGCAAGAAATATCAGTTAAATTGAGATTATAAGATATTCCATAGAAGATTTAATGATCCAATCATGTGCTGAAGCTTTATTGCTACAGATATTATAATGATGTATTTTGAACAGGAACATCTATTTAATTAGAAGTACAAATGAACTCAAAGTGTTCAGTGTTAATGGCTTGTGTCTCTTTTTGGTCTCTGTTCATTTGCTCCTGACGGATATTAACCACAGTACAGCAGAGTTTATGAATCCTCTGAACGTTTCTCATCGATGTGAGTGTGTGTGTGTGTGAGAGACTTTCAGCATTTATCTGGTCCGCAGAGCTTTAGTGTAATCGGCAAAAACTAATGGGTCAGAACATTATAACCCTCCGTGTTCATATCAGCCGAAACGATCGTTCATCTCTGAGTGTGTGTAATAGTGTTATTATCTGTGTGTGTGTGTGTGTGTGTGTGTGTGTGTGTGTGTGTAATCGTCTTCATTCTGTCAGTGTCTTCTGCAGAAGCTTTACTTTCACTGTTTCTCAGTGGAGGAATGATCTTCCCAAGCCTCAAAAACATCTCACATCTTCTGAGGAGCGTTTATTTCTTCATCTCTCAGTCAGCATTGGATTGCATTGCATTATATGTTTGGATCATTTCAATCTCATCTTACTAAGATATATTATTGGAGATATAGTGTGACCACTGATATTTAGATCATTTTATGTCAGTATCTGCTGTACTGTTATAAAGATCTCATTGATTTACATTACAAGCATCGGAATTTCATCATATAAATGTCAGCATGCAGCAAATTGCATATTTTTGCTCAGTTTGAGTCTCTGAATAAAATTGAGCTGTCTTTTCCCCCTCTATATTCTATATCTATACTATATCAGACTATATGAGCCATAAAATCCTGATGGATCAAATATGATACTCAACAAAAACACATATGCAAACTTTTTTTTCTTTATTTTGCCTAAACATTCAATAAAATGTTCAGTTTCTAAAATTCTGGCTATTATTTCATGTACCTCCCTCCTTCATTAAAAAGCTTCTTTTGCAGTGCAATATCACGTCACACTGTATCCCAGAATGCAGTGCGCTTGTCTTGACCTTCCATGTCCACTTCTATTTGTCAGTATATACTGTGCAGTATGCAGTTAACATTACATTCATGCAGTAGGACATTGTGGGTAAGAAACTGATCATATTGTGGTGATGTGAGTTGTTATAAGAAAAGGGTATTTAATTGAATAAAAAAACAAAGAAAAATCTTAATAAACGTTTACAAAATGTAAAATGTACGTACAACACAAATTAAAAAAGTAAATCTATAATAAATAAATAACTAAATAAATAGATTTTATTTTAGCTAAACATCATAGAAAATGTATGTACAACATAAACATTTAAAATGATTGTGTTGTAACATAAAGGATATTTTATTTTAAGAAAAACGAAGAAAAGTCAAAATAAAAAAAATAAAATAAAATGTACAACATTCATTTAAAATAATGTTGTGAAAAAAGAGTATTTTAGTTTAAAAAAAAAAACAAAAGTCAAAATAAAAGTTTTAAAAAATATAGAATGTATGTGAAATATAAATTTAAAATAAAGTAAATCTATAATAAACAGCTAAATAAATAAATTTGTTTTATTTTAGTAAAGCAAAAATGTAAAATGTATGTACAACACATTTAAAAATAAAGTTATGTTGTGAGAAAATGGTATTTTAATTTAATAAAAAGAACAGAAAAGTCTAAATAAAAGTTTTTAAAAAATATATAAAAGTATGTTCAACACATATAAATATAAATGTCTATAATTAATAAGTAAATTAATTCTTTTTATTTTAGCTAAAAAAATTCAATGTAAAATGAGCATATAAAATATGTACAGCACAAATGTAATAAAGTTAAAATAAAGTTTAAAAAAGTTACATTTAGTAAAGTTATGTTGTAAAAAAGGGTATTTTGTTTTAATGTAATAAAACAAAGAAAAGTCAAAATAAAAGTGAAAAAAAAGTATGTAAAATAATATATGACCCTGGAGCACAAAAGCAGTCATAAGTAGCACAGGTATATTTGTAGCAATAGCCAAAAATACATTGTATGGGTCAAAATGATAAATTTTTCTTTTATGCCAAAAATCATTACGATATTAAGTAAAGATCATGTTCTATGAAGATATTTTGTAAATTTCCTACCATAAATATGTTAAACCTTAATTTTTGATTAGTAATATGCATTGCTAAGAACTTCATTTGGACAACTTGAAATGTGATTTTCTCAATATTTACATATTTTTGCACCCTCAGATTCCAGATTTTCAAATAGTTGTATCTCAGTCCTATCCTAACAAACCATACATCAATGGAAAGCTTATTTATTCAGCTTTCTGATGATGTTTTAAACTCGATTAAAAAAAAAAAATTACCCTTATGCCTGGTTTTGTGGTCCAAGGTCACATATGTTGAACAAAACTTGTTATTGTTATTGATAATGGAGTCGTTTTGCCCAACATTTCAAAGCAGGAACTGGTGGATTGAGTTGGTTTTGTTGTGTTTGCTGTAGAATCAGACAGTCCGCACTGAAGCCTCACGCTAACAACTGTAAACCCTGTTCAGTGACACCTTTGACACCTGTGTGTGGATCCGACGGACACAACTACGCCTCACAGGTACAAACACACACACACACACACACACACACACACACTCTCACACACACACACACACACATATTTTTTATCCCCTAATCCAACCCTAAACCTACCCCTTACAGAAAACCTGTTTGCATTGTTATACTTTCAAATAAACATCATTTACTATTTTTAATCATTTTTGTTCCCTCGTGGGGACCACAGACCGGTCACACAATGTCAAATATTTCAGGTTTTTACTATCCTTGTGGGGACATTTGGTCTACAATGTACCATAAACAAGAACACACACACACTCGCTCACACACACACACACACACACACATACACATACACTGCGTCAGTGAGAACATCAAGGCTTGAGCTGGAACCAAATCAAATATTTATAAGGGTGACCGCAGGAAACAGCGATTGCTCATTTAGATAGAAGAGAGAGAGAGAGGTAATTTTCTGTCTCTTACACACAAGGTCAAAATTAAAAACAGTGCATGAATCAATACAGTCACCAGGAGCAGAGCAGAGCCGGCCGCCTCATTCATCACATGCATGCACTGCAGACACCCTCACGCTAGAGTTTACACCATCGATTCTGTGAGGAAAGAGCATTGCAAGGTGACGCTCCATCTCTGCGGCTGCACTACAGTCACTCTAGTTTGGACACTCCTCCTCCTGTATTTGGATTATTTAGAGCATGGATTGCCAAACTTTTGTCAGCCGAACCTCTTTGAGGTAAAATATTATCTTGCAGTCACCCTGAGATATTAAGTTGCTCTCTCAATAATTTAATAATAATAATTAAATTTTTTCATGGTTCTCTGATGGTCACTTGACATGCAGGTAAACAAGTAAAACCACTTTGATTTGTTATTATTTGTAATTATTATTATTTTTTTTTAAATGTATTTTTTTTTTTTTTATATATTTCTTTATATTTTAAATATTTTTGAATATTCATTTAAAGGGGTCCTATTATGCTTTTTCACTTTTTGAATTTTAGTCAGTGTGTAGTGCGTATGTTTGGGCATAAAAAGATCTACAAAGTTACAAATCTCAAAGTCCACTCCAAAGGGAGATATTTCATTTTTAAAAAAATCCCTTTTCAAGAATCACAACGAATGGCTTGTTTGGACTACAAAGTTGTTTTCCTGTATTTGTGACATCACAAATTGGTCCATTAGAATATCATTAACATAAATCCCGCCTATGGAAATTCAAATGCACGTTTCAAAATCGAAACCCGGTGCAGGTGTTTTTATATCACTGTATTTCTGATGGAAACCGACTGTCTTCAGAAAATTTTGGATGTCATTTTCATTTCATCTTGCATGTAATGTTTGATAAAGCAGGGTTTGTGAGCAGAGCTCTGCTTTGTGTGCAGCGTTACCGGGGAAACCTCGCTCTCTCCCGCTCCAACAGCGCCTCCCGCTGGCAGAGAATTAATCTGCATATATATGCCGCCACAAATAGTGTAACTCTGTGGGACTATGGTATAAATAAATTCAACTGTATAACAGTTTCACTACAATTCATGTTATAATGTTAGAATTATAGAACAATAAACATAATACATATTACCGTTGCACTTATCTGTACATAGTAAATGCAGTTATTTTTATGCTGTTGTTGACATCCTATCTAAAACGTGATTTAGCCAAAAAAAACAACAACAATATCGTTACCACTTCTTATCGTCTTGCAATATCCGTGCGTGCACAGGTTCTGCGCGATCCTCTTGTTCAGTATTCTCGGGGTCTGAATTGATATGGCAATATTGACGAACTTGCTGTTTTGGCAAGGGGCGGGGCAGTACTGAAACACTGTCTAAGCTGTTCGCCAATCACAACGCACTGGGACAGCTAACCAATCACAACACATTTCGTTTTTCAGAAGGCGGGCCTTCATCAAACCCAGAACTAATCGAGTCGTTTGTGCCATGCAGGGGAGGAAGGTATTGTAATAATGTAAATTATGTGAAAAATAATGGGATTTTCGAACCACCAAGCATGAGAGCATGTTCTAGTACACCCCCAAAACAAAATCAAGACTTTGTAAAAGAGCATAATAGGACCCCTTTAAATGGTTTTGCTGATGGCTGGCATTCCCATGGCAATCGCCAACACGTAAATAGCTTTAAGGCTCATTATTAATTTTTTGGTCACTATTGGATTTAACCCCAACATGGAAATTGGGTATATGCCCTGCGAGCTAAAGGCTCTAAACGGGCACCTGCGTCTCGACTCTGTGACATTCGAACACTGCCGTTCACTTGGTATCACTCGATGCCCGCGTTATTTACATCGCTCGTCTAGAAGGACTTTCAGTATTCATCAGCCGTCATCTACTGTGATTCTGTGCGTCTGGTCTAGCAACAGGGCTCTGAGTAATCTGAAATGTCCTCAAAGGACCTATTGAACACTGCGATCACTTGTCAACATAACTAGGATTGACTCTAAGGATAATGTTACCTCCGCTGGCAGCATATTGGAGAAACACTGTGCTCTTCTTAACTGTTGCTCCATCTCTGACAAAGGCTCCTATATAAACTAACTAATTATTGACAATAACCTGGATATGTTATTTCTTACTGAGACTTGGCAGTCACCAAATGACTATTTGCATCTAAATCTGCTTACCCCGACCGGATATCAATATCTGTCTAAACCTCGTACAACTGGCAAAGGGGGTGGTCTTGCAGTCATTTATCGTGACTCCATAGAACTTCCCCAACTGGATTTTCATAATACTATGACATTTGAGTTTATGGTTATGAAGGTTGGTTTGAAACGTCCACTCATAATTATGTTTATTTATAGACCACCCAAGCAGCAAACTGAATTCTTTTCAGAACTCAGTCAATTACTAACGTTAGCCTGTGCTGTGTCGTCCCAGGTTATCTTACTTGGTGACTTTAATATCCATGTTGATACTGTCTGCTCTAATACTACTCAACTAATGACTGTACTGGACTGTTTCGATCTTATTCAGAACATTAACTTTCCAACTCACACTCATGGTCATACCCTTGATCTAGTTTGTACATCTGGTTTGAATAATATCTCCGTCAGTGTTCTGGCTATTCCTGTCTCTGACCACAAGCTTATTATTTTTGACTTTACATTAATCTGTCCAGCCAAATGCACTGATAACATAACATATTTCATATCGTCATGTAAATGCTGTTGATATTAGTGCATTCTCTGCTTCCGTTGCTTCCTCTGCTGTTCTTGAAGTTTTAAATTTTACCTGTCCATTACGATATGTACCATTCTCTTATTGCTAACATCCTGGATGAGTATACTCCAATTAGGACCAGGTCTGTTCCCAAGTCTCACTCCTCTCCTTGGTTTAATGCAGAGCTTCATGCCATGAAAGCAAAATGCAGACAACTTGAACATCGTTTTAGGAAAACAGGTTTAACTGTCCATTATCTTGTTTATTCTGATTATTTTAAGAACTATAAAACTGCCTTGAATGCAGCCCGCTCTTCTTATACCTCCAGCATCATTAACAAAGCTAAAAATAGGCCTAAAGCACTATTTAGCATGGTAAACAAACTAATCCAGGCACCAAATCATAGTATCAGCCAACATGATTCTGATGATTTGTGTTGTACTTTCTTGCACCACTTTCAGGGAAAGTTGGATGTTTTATGTGGGACCTTTGGTGAGGAAACGACTATTTCTAATTGTGAGCAAACTCAGTCTACCCAATCATTGACTGCCTTTACCTTGACAAATCCATCTCTAATTGCTGATTTAATACAGAAATCGAATTCCTCTTCAAGCCGGCTAGAACCTGCACCTACTTTTCTCCTGAAACACTGTATCACTGTTATTTCTGCCCCAATCTCACACCTCATTAACATGTCTTTTATTTCTTCCACTGTTCCTATCTCACTCAAGACTGCTGCTGTTACTCCTATTCTCAAAAAACCGAATCTGGATCCTGTAAATCTATCCAACTACCGTCCAATCTCTAACCTGCCATTTGTATCTAAAATTATGGAAAAGACTGTTGCCTCCCAGCTGCAGTCATTTCTAGCTCACAACATTCTCTTTGATATTTTTCAGACTGATTTTCACTCACAGCACAGTACGGAAACTGCTCTGGTAAAGGGCGTCAATGATCTCTTACTTTCTGGTGATTCAGGCAGTTTATCAATTCTTTTATTACTTGACCTCAGCTCAGGTTTCGATACTGTTTGTCATATTACTCTCTCGCCTTGCAGAGGTTGGCACCTCAGGTTCTGCATTATCCTGGTTCTCCTCATATCTCACAGATAGGCAATACTTCATCTCACTGCACAATTCCAAATCTCCCACTGTCTCGCTCAAACAGGGTGTTCCCCAGGGCTCAGTGCTCAGACCATTATTATTTATCCTCTACATTCAGCCTCTTGGCCAAATAATTGGTCACCATGGTTTTAACTACCACTGTTATGCTGATAACATCCAGATATATATACTGCTTGTCAACCAGATTCTACCCATTCGATGGCCTCCTAATCTTCATGCGTCAGTGAGTTAAAGGACTGGCTACATTCTAATTTTCTTAGTTTGAACTTGAGTAAAACAGAAATTTTAATAATTGGTCCCCCATCTCTAATAAAAAATAAAACTGATGTTTCTAGCTTTGACCTTGACGCTATTTCTATATTTCCATCGGCTACTGTTAGAAACTTGTGTATCATTCTAGACCCATCACTGACCTTGGATGACCACATTAGCAAATTCTCCAAAGCTGCTTTTTTTCAGCTATGTCGAATTGCGCAACTTCGTCCTTTACCCAGTAGAAAAGATGCGGAATCATTAGTGCATGCTTTTATTACCACTCGCCTTGACTATTGTAACACTCTTTTTTTCTGGCTTACCAGCTCACTCCATCTTTCGTCTGCAGTACATTAAAAATTCTGTTGCCAGACTATTAACTTCCACAAAAAAATCTGCTCACATCACCCCTATTCTATTTAATCTTCACTGGTTGCCTGTGTCTATTTGTGTGCAATACAAAATTCTTCTGCTCACCTTTAAGGCACTCAAAGGTCTTGCTCCCTCCTATCTTTCCGACTTACTCTCTTCTTATATTCCTTCTCGCTCACTCCGGTCTTCTAATTCTGAACTTCTTTGTGTGCCTAGGTTCCGCCTATCTTCAATGGGCGGCAGATCCTTTTCTGTCACGGCACCCAAACTTTGGAATTCGCTTTCCCTGACACTCAGAACAGTCACCTCTTTCAGTGAATTCAAATCAAAGCTTAAAATATATTTGTTTAATCAACACTATCACTAAATTGCATTGTGTATTTGTCCCATTTGTTTTCTATTTCTATGTCTTTATTACATAACCTGCGTTATATGCAATTGCATTATTTTATTACTGAATTGGGCAAATGTCCAGTGTCCACTGAAATTGTTTCTTTGTAATGAGTATTTGTTGTATTGGTTTACCTTGTACAGCGTCCTTGAGCTTGGGAAAGGCGCTATATAAACTAAACATTATTATTATTATTATTATTATTATTATTATTATTATTTTCAGTTCATTTTCAATTAATTTTTAAATATTTATTTTGTTTTTATTTATCATTATTTATTTTAATATATGATTTAAAAAGTTTTAAAAAGTTCTTTTACATTTATTTTAAATACTAATTTATTAATAATTTAATTTAATAATAATTTATTTCTAATTTATTTTAATTTTATTTTTTATAATATATTTTCTAATAATATATTTCATTTATTTCAGAAAGCAGGTCTTATCATCAGAAGGTTTTTATCACCACGATAAACATAAACTGTCAAAACCTTTGATTAGCAGCTCTTTCCTCATCCTCAAAACATCTTACACATCCAACAAACACTCATTTTTTAATTCTGAATAGTGAAAACCCATCTTCAGCCGCTCGTATCTGCTTAATTATGTATGTAAGTGTTGCTCTGAGACATGAACACACTGCGGTTCTTTCATATGAATCTCTCTCCTTCTCGTGTGTGTCTGTGTGTGTGTGTGATCAGTGTAAGATGGAGCAGCAGGCGTGTTTGTCGGGGAAGGATCTGTCCGTTCTGTGTTCTGGTTCATGTCCTTGTATCAGTGCTGGACTTCCTAAAGCAGAACCCAAGATCAAGACGAATCCAGAGACATCACCCGAACCCAAACCAGGTCCAAACGCACACACACACACACACACACACACACACACACACTCACACACACTCACTCACTCACTCACTCACTCACTCACTCACACTCTCTCTCACACACACACACACACACACACACACACACACACATTACCGCTCACTGTGAACATGCAGAATGATGTTTGGTGTCACAGCGAGTTCAGACATTCATGTTTTATGAAGCCTAGTTAGTTGAAATTTTAATGCATTTGAGTGAGTTTATTGTTCCTCTGCATTATTAATCTGCTGGCAGAAGTTAAAGAGATCCTGTAAGAATCCTGGTGTTTCTGTCTCTCTAGAGGTCTGTACCGGTCAGGATTTGGCAGATTTGGGTGACAGACTTCGAGACTGGTTTCAGCTTCTCCACGGAAATGCTAAACAGAACAACTCTGGAAGACAAAGCACAGCGTCAGGTGAAAACACAGCTGAGTTTACTGTACTAGTCACTTGGAAGAAGTCTTCTGCTCACCAAGGCTGCATTTTTTAAATATAAAATACTGTGAAACTATGGAAACCTGTTTCTGCAATGGAATAAAAAAATTAAAAAGGTAATTGCGAATTTTTATCTCACAGCTCTGTTTTCTTGCAGTTTAGAGTTAATATTTCGCAGTTATGTTTTTTGTTTTCACCAAAAATAAAAAAAAGGTAATTGCAACTTTTTATCTCTCAATTCTGACTTTTTTCTCGCAATTTTGAGTTTATATCATACAATTCTGTTTATATCTCACAATTTAGATTTTTTTCTCAGAATTGTTAATAATTTAACAACACAATTACTTGTTCATGATTCTCTGATGTCTGTTAATAGTCAGTTATTATCAATGTTTACATGTAAATAAAAAGAATATTTAATATTTTGTTTTGATTTGTTTTTAAAATATTTAAAAATATTTAAATATATTTATTTTCAATTCATTTATAAATATTTATTTTTAAATATTTTAAAAATATATTTCTATCACTTTTTTCTTGCAACTCTGAATGTACATCTCACAATTTTGACTTGTTTTCACAGAATTGTAATAAAGTCTATACTGTGAGAAATAAACTAAGAATTTTGAGAAAAAAGTCACAATTGTGAGATAAAAAGTCACGATTACCTTTTTCATCCTGTGGTGGAATCAAGCTTCCATAGAAAACGGTTTCATATTTTTGTGGACACAGTGACACATTTTATTTTTCAGGATTCTTTGATGAACAGAAAGTTCAAAAGAACAGTATTTTTTGAAATAGAAATCTTTCATAACATTATAAATGTCTATAATGTCGCTTTTGATCAATTTAATGCATCTCTGATGAATAAAAGTAATAATTTCCTTAAGAAAAATGTAAAAAAATCAGTGACCCCAAACTTTTGAGCAGTAGTTGTACAACACAAGTCATGCATTCTAAATATCAAACAAATGACTCCTGTTATGATCAGTCAAGTATATTATCATGTATTATCTCTCTTGACCTTTCATAATGAATACTGTTATACTTATTATTTTTTGTAATAGTTAGATTATCATTCTGAATGGCTGACAGCGGTCAGTTTATTCCTCTGCAGTGTTTGACCGGGGGCTCGTGGCCGGCTGTAAGGACTCTATCGGCTGGATGTTCTCCAAGCTGGACACCAGTAATGACCTGTTCCTGGATCAGTCAGAGCTGGCCTCCATAAACCTGGAGAAGTATGAAGTGTGCATCAGGCCCTTCTTCAACTCGTGCGACTCCTACCGCGACGGGAAGGTTTCCACGGCAGAATGGTGCCTGTGCTTCTGGAGAGAGAGTGAGTCTGTCATGTGCTTTTCTTGGGAAATGATCAGCAAAATTATGTTTCAGTGCAAAAACAACAATTACAAGTGGACAACTGGGGAAGAAGTAATAAAAGAGAAAAAAAATGTATTTTAAAGTTATTAAAAAATATTTTAAAGAATTATTTTAAAAATATTTTCTCCGATGGGGAACCATAAATTGTATTATTTTAATGTTAATATACTATTTTTTCATTTTATTATTTTATTTTATCTTTCCACGTGTGTCATTTGAGAGATGAAGTGCTGTGTCATTGATTTTTCATAATTGTTTTACACGTTTTTCGCAGAACCTCCATGTTTGGCTGAAATCGAGAGGATTCAGATACAGGAGGCATCTAAGAGAAAACCAGGTAGAAACACACAAACAGACAAACTAGCAAAAATACAATTACAAGAAAATGGTTAAAGCTGAAGCCACTTGAGGTTAAGAAAGGATCGATATAATACACAATATATGTGTGATGGAAACTCCAGATAGAAGTTTTTTTTTTTTTCTGATTTGGAATAAATGCTCTGAATACGTCAAACTCATACAATCAGAATTTTACTGAATTAGAAAATTCAATGCATTTTACAAGCAGTTACATGGAATTTGTGGATTTTATTGTATAGTTGATTTGTTGTATAGTTGATTGATGACATAAGTATGGTTAATATTAGTTAAGTAGCTGAATGAATGAATGAATAAATAAATAAATAAATACATACAAAAATAAATACAGAAAATGTAAAAAGACCAGGAACATGAATTAAGAAAATCGTTTTAGTTAATAGTTTTAAAATGGTCAATTTTCCAGCCATATTAATGTTCTTGTATTATTAGAAAAATAATGCCAATCTTGATCACGGTATTCATTTTCCTTGTTTAACTAGCTAAAATTTCATAAATAATTAAATATAAACAAAAACTGTTAAATAATACAATAAATTAATAATAAATAACATAAATAAATAAATAAATAAATAAATAAAATTAAAAATAAACTATCACTGTAAAGTCACTATACTTATTTATTTTTAATCTTGTATAATTAGCTAAAAATAAAGTATAATGAAATATAAGTAAATAGTTAAAGATTATTTTAATTTAATATTTAATTAAAATAAATATTTATTTAATAAATTAATAAAATTAAATAAATATTAACACATAAAAAATAATGAATAAAAACAATAAGTAAATAAATTAATAAAATTAAATAAATAATAACACATAAAAAATAATGAGTAAAAACAAGTAACTGAAATAAAAATACCAAGAACATGAATTAAGAAAGTAAAAAAAATGTAATTTCACATGAAATCACTAATACTTGTGTGTGTGTGTGTGTGTGTGTGTGTAGGCATGTACATCCCCAGCTGCGATGAGGACGGCTACTACCGGAAGCTGCAGTGTGACCGCAGCCGCGGCGAATGCTGGTGTGTCGACCCTCATGGAGCTGAAGCCAGCGGATCACGAATCAACGGAAACCCCGACTGCGGTGAGTGACAGCCGCTCTATCACTTTCACATCTGCCTGTTCAGGGTTTTTCCTGGCTCAAAATTACCATCCTGATCATGTGCACACTTCAACTGCTGAAACATACAATTTTTACACGCAGCATATTTTAGGTGTTATAATAATTATGTGATTGAAGAAAATGACAATTATAAAGTTATATTTTATTTTCTCTCATCATATGTGACCCTGGAGCAAAAAACCAGTCATAAGTAGCACAGGTATATTTGTAGCAATAGCCAAAATACATTGTATGGGTCAAAATTATCCATTTTCTTTTATGCCAAAAATCATTAGGATATTAAGTAAAGATCATGTTCCATGAAGATATTTTGTAAATTTCCTTCTGTAAATATATCAAAACTTAATTTTTGATTAGTAATATGCATTGCTGAACACTTCATTTGGACAACTTTAAAGGTGATTTTCTCAATATTTAGATTTTTTGCACCCTCAGATTTCAGATTTTCAAATAGTTGTATCTCAGTCCTATCCTAACAAACCATACATCAATGGAAAGCTTATTTATTCAGCTTATTAATTGACCCTTATGACTACTTTTGTGGTCCAGGGTCTCATTTGTTTTATTGTTATCCAAATTCTGTGTTGTAGCATGTCTAATTATTTGAATGTATAAAAACAACTTAGTTTATTCAGATTTATTCTTAAAGTAGCCTTGTGAATTTTTTTTCTTTTTCCTCAGAAATTCTGTGTTGTGTATCTGGTTATCAAATGTCAAATCTTTAAATTATTGAAAATTAAACTTTATTGTTTTGGCAAACAAAGGGGATTTACTATTCAAATTAAAACATGGAAGAAATGTGTGATCATTCCTTAAAAAAATAAAAATTTTAGTAGTAGTAGTAGTATGTACATTCTGCTGAACAATAATAATATATTTCTGCTCCAATGTCTTCAAGTTAACCGAACTATTATTTTGACGGGTTGCCGTGAATACCTTTAAATTTCTGTGTGATGCTAGTTCTACTCAAATGAAACGGTAAAATGCTCATATAGTGACTCTCAGAGCAGTTTTGGAGATGTTGTTCATGTATTTATGTCCTCATTTAGACTTCAGTGTGTGTAGTAAACAAAAACGCGTGTCTCTGCCATTCATTCATACAGAGATATGATCGCGCAATATGAGTTAGTGCTCAACAGATCGCGTAAATCAGTGGAAAATGAATAGAAATGATGATTCTGTGTAAAGCAATATCAAGTCAACATATATGAATATGTCAGTATTTTTCCAAATATGTGCAGTTTTGAACTAAAAGCTCTGCTCGCTGTTTAGTGATGCTTGCACGTCAGTGTTGCCAACTAATTTTAGTTGCTAAAGGAAGGTCAATTTGTTGCTAAAAGTTGCTAAATGACGTTGTGACGTCATTACGTAATCACGACGCAAAATTGTGTCACTGCATCAAATCTCAGCAAAAATTATATTTCTTATATGTTAATTTAGATTTGTTTGTAAAATAATATAAATGCGTAATATAATATAAAATATCTATTTTTAAATACATTGAATTATTGAAAACTTACACATTTTTGAACTATTAAAATGTAAGTTTTGTTTTTAGCTAGTAAACAAGTAAAACTAGCTAGTATGCTACACTCTAAGAAAAGTCTGTAAAAATAGGGCACAATCTACTGTGTTAATATGAAGGAATTTTCCGTATTTATTTTTCCACAGGTTTTTTACACTGCATTTTTAATTGCGCATTTTATTTTGTCTTTTCAGTCTACAGGGTTACAATGGATAACAGATAATGTCCTGGAAAATTACTAGTACCTTTTCCATTTTTCTAGATATTTTTCTTACAGTGTACTAACTGATCAACAATTGTAGGTACAAGCTACTAACAAAGTGTATCATAAATTAACAATTATTCAGTTATTATTATTAACCTCCTGAGACCCTACATCCTCATATGAGGACATTATATTTTAGTGAATTTCTCACTATACATACATGCCACATAAGTGTCTACCAAGGACATAGCATAACTTCATATATCATTGTTAATTTTTTTTTTTTTTTTTTACATTTTTACATTTTTTTTTAATGCTCTAATGACATGAAAAATACTTTTTTTTTTTTCCTAATTTTTTTTTCTGGGTCTCAGGAGGTTAAATTAAACAATTGCAAATAGCAGCTAACTTAATTCACATGATGTTTGTACTGCTAGGCATCTTTGGTTTCCTCTTTTTGTGTAATTTAAATTGTAAATGTGTGCCTTTTTATCATTTCAGTTACTTATCAAAAGTTGCTAAAAGTTGCCAAATAAATTTTAAAAATAGCTAAATTTGTTGCTAGGTGCTTTTGGAAGGAAAAGTTGCTTGGGTAGTCTGAAAAGTTGCTAAATTTAGGAACAAAATTGCTAAGTTGGCAACACTGTTGCATGTGACTGCCTGCCTGAGTTTAGTCGACAAACAGAGGCGGCACAAAATTTGGCGGAGGTGTCTGCCTCATGATTTTCTATGCAGGAAAACCCCTGCTGTGATTGAAACTCTGTGTCTGTGTGCCATAGACGAGCTGCTCAGCTCTGGAGATTTCAGCAGCGGTGTCGGCTGGGAGGATGAGGAGGAGAAAGAGGAGGAGAACGCAGAGGAAGAAGAGGAGGAAGAGGGAGAGAGCGACGATGGCGGATACATCTGGTAAAACACCTTCATCGATAAACCACCTGATTTACTCTCGCTTCCTAAAACATTCCACCAGCGTTTTCAGTGTTTTTGATTTCCATCATGGGTTTAACGGATGCAAGATTCAGATGCAAGAGAGACTCGAACTCTGCAGAAGCCTTGAGTTTGATGCATCATCATTAACAGGGTATTACGGTTTATTTGAGGTGATTTATGCAACAGGACTTGGTTTCTAAAGCTCTGGAGATCAGGTTTACACTCACTGTACAGACCTTCATCCGTGTCAACGTGACTGTAATCATGAGTTTCAGCTTCTGTCTCTGTAAAAAACATGTTTTTACGCTCTGACGCACTAAAGATTATAAATTAGATGAATTTATAATGCATATTCCATGCATTAAGGCTCAGACATGATCAGAGAGTTACTGACATTTCAGACCACATATATGACATTTGCTCTCTGGAGCAGCTAAAATAGTCTCAAAATTGATTTCCCTGATTCACATTGACAAAAAAATCTGAGTTCGTACATGTAGAAATGTGCAAAGATAATGTATTTATGAATTGTGTTTGCATTTGCAAATCGGAGTTTGTGAATATGAATAAGGTTGGGAATTTATCAATTTTTGTTTGTAAATATATCAACTTTTTTGTGAATGTAAATTAGCTTTGGTTTAGGTTTTACACGTATATGTTTATAATTTAAAGTAATGTGTTTTAAGTGTATATTTGCAAACATAAATTGATAAACTCATAACCTACTTCATATTCGCAAAATATGATTTGCAAATACACAAATTTGCATTGACAAAATGCAAATGCACAATCAAATTTATATCCACAAAATAAGATGGGTTACAAATAACATTCTTTTTTGTGAATCTTAATTAGTTTGCAGAAATGTGCAAAGATACTGTATTATATTGTATATATTTACAAACATAAATAGACAAACTCATACCTAATTTATATTCACAAAATATGCATTGCAAAATTTACATTCACTAAATGCAAAGCCTAGTAGATAAATACACAAGTATGTCTGCATCTTTCTTAAAGTTTCTAGATCAACCGATTGACTTTTTTGTGAATCTGCAGTAGGCTTATTGTATATATTTGCAAACATAAATCGACAGTCATAATCTTATTCATTTTCACAAAATTGACAAATGTAAAACTTTATTCATAAATTCACAAGTATGTTTGTCTTTCTGGAAGTTTCTACATCATCAGATTGACTCTTTTGTGAATGAATTAGCTTACATTTAAGATTATTATAAGTATACATTTAAAAGTAATGTAATTAAAAGTAATTTATAAGTATGCATTTATTGTAAGTTTATATTTGCATATATTTATATTATAAGTATATATTTGCAAACAGGAACAAAGACAAACTCATAACCTGTTTCATATTCACAAAATATGATTTGCAAATGCACATTTACATTCAAAACGTAAGATTTACAAATGCAAAACCTAATTTATAAACACAAAAGTATATTTGTGTCTTGTCTTTCATATTCTCAAAATATGATTTAAAATAAATATGATTTATTTTACTATAAAATTGACATCCACGAAATAAGATTGATTACGGATAACGGATTTACTTTTCTGTGAATGTGAATTAGTTTATGCATTTGTGTGTCATATTTTGTAAATGCGTTCATTTTGAGACTATTTTAGCTCCATTTTGCTCTGCCGATAAAATATTTGCAAAAGATTCAATGCTGCAAACGGATGAGTGGAGCGATCCAAACCTTCTGGAAACATCCAAGCTCTTCAAACAGCACCTGTCCAGTCAAATTACTGAAATGTAATTAACTGTTGTATAATTTATGGTGACTGACAACTGAAATACTTTGATTTCACACCCGTCTCAGTCTCTGAATCAGAACTGACTCCGGTTTCTTGAATGTACAGCTCAAAGCATCTGTTTGACGTGTCTTTGATTCACATCAGGTTGTGTTTATTGAAGCCTGTGTGGGACTTCAAAGGTGAAATGTTATGAGTTATTGATTATTTAAATGTTCTCGGCTTTATTTTTCGGCTATATTGCATGATAGTTCACAACAGAAAGCTCTTTTATCGGCTCTTTCTGTGGCATGATGTGTGATGTTGAGATGGTGGCGCTGTGGCTGAATCTGGCTCTAAATCTGTGAAATAATAAAATGTTGTAAATAACTGAAGCGTCTCTCTGATGCATAATCAGCTGTGTGTTTGTGTGTAAGCATGCATTTGATGTTCTCTACATCTTAAGAAACTCCAGAGGAGAGATATCTCAGGATGTGGCGCGTTCATTGATTGAGTTTGACTGTGCGTCTGAAAATCAATATCTGGCAGCGCTGCTGTTTGCAGTGAACAGAATTAATATACAGCCTCAGAGTCAGTGAAAACACTGCTGTGATATCAGCACACGCCAGCGCACCGTAAAATCAAACATATGTGAGAATCGGATCATTCATGCTCATAAATGCATCAAAAATACTATGCAGAATGAGTTTGAATCTGATACTGTTTCTGTTTCATTCATCACACTGGAAATGGAAGGTGTTGAGTGCAGTGCATTATGGGATACTGTATTCCACCTGTATGCTGCAGTTTCCTAAATGTAGTAGATCATGTGTGCATACAGTTTGCAACAGGGTTATTATAGGGTTATTATTATAACTAAAACAAAAAACACAAAAAATGTTCTTTACTTGAAATACAATACACTTTAACTGAAATAAAATAAATATCAAAAGAAACTTAATTTTGTTGCCAAGACAACTTTTTTCATTTTTTAGTTTATGTACTAGAATAACTAATAAAAACTATATAGGCATTAAAAAAAGCAAATAAACATGACTAAAACAAAATTACTGAATATTTAACTAAAATTAAAATAAAACAAAGTATAAAAATAAAAACTCATTCAAAATATGAATAAAAACTGTAATAGTTACTAAATTACTATTACAAAAAAACTATATACGCTACTAAATTAATATAAATGCTAAGAGTTACTACAAAATGGACAAAATTACTAAAACTTTAACTAAAATTAAAATAAAAACAAAGTATAAAAATGAAAGGTAATTCAAAACATAAATAAAAACTAAGTTACTAAATCTATTACTAAAAAACTATATTAGTTACTAAATTAATAAAAACAATACGAATTGGTAAATTACTACAACTTTTTTCTCATTTTTAGTTTAAGTATAAACAAAAACTACTTCAAAATATTAATAAAAAACTATAATAGGGACTAAAATACTATTACTAAATACTGTTACTAAATTACTACAACTTTAAAATGAAAATAAAAATAAAGTATAAAATGAAAACATTCAAATATTAATAAAAACTATAATAGTATATCAGTGATACTCAAATAACACTGCTGTGCAGAGTATAGATGCTATATACTGCAGGAATGATAGTATGCATTTACAATTTATGCATTTGGCAAACGCTTTTATCCAAAGCCACCTGCATTATTGTGAAGGTGTACATTAATTTTATTTCATGCATTTAAATACTATACACTTTTGATCATGCATTCCCTAGGAATCAAACCCATGACCTTGGTATTGCTGTTTGAGCTACTGTATATGGTAGATTTTTAGTTGTTAAATCCTCAGGGTGAAATGGGAAACAGCTGGCAGAAGAAACCAGAAGGCTTTCAATATAATGCAGCAGTGATGCAAGTGTTTCAGACTCTCATACATTCACATTTGCAGTTGTGTGCTTTAACCAGTTTACAAATGTTTACAGTGTTTTATCACCCTGAGGCTCAAACACACATTTATAGCCATAATGAACACATGCACTCTTCATCTGAAGACACTCATATTAAACTGGTGTTTGTCAGGATTGCTGTCTTTCAAGCACACAATGACTCAATGATCTGAGATCTTGAAGTCACTGCTGCCTCCTCCTGTTCTGCAGTGGAACTGAACACGATTTTAAACAGTTTCAAGGAATATTTCAGCCAATAATAAGAATTCTGGGTTTCAATGTCTTTGTTACAGTTTAATTACACATCTGACTACTGAGTAATATTAATTAACATGCACTTACTATAGGTTTAGGGTTAATTGTATGTAATTATGCATACAGTACATTACTGTTATTACTATAAATAAATGTAACAAGGACACTGTTAATTAAGGTTTTACCAAATTCTGTGGTTCCAAACCCATATGACTATTTCTTCAGTGAAACAAAAAGAGACATTCTGTAAAATCCATACACTTTCTATGCAGACTTTTCACATTGTTGGCAGTCACGTGCTCTGCTCACATGTCTGTCAAGCTCCAAAACGTGCCATGAAGTGTCGTAACAATATTGCGTATGAGTTTACTGAAATCTAGCTCTCAGATCTCATGTGTTTGTGTGCATGAGTCATATGAATTATTGCTAGGATGCTTTTATCATACTTGTAGAAAATCAGTGATTTCCAGGTTGATCTTCTACTAGTTTATCCAGTCAGTACTTAAATGTATTGTGATTGGTTTAATGTTTATCTTTTAAAGGAAACGTGAACGTTTGCTGAATATGTACTCATCTTTCGGCCATTCAAGTTTAGGATGAGTTTGTTTCTTCATCAGATTTGGAGAAACGTGTCACTGCATCACTGTCTCAGCAATGGATGCTCTGCAGTGAATGGGTGCCGTCAGAATGAGAGTCCAAACAGCTGATAAAAAACATCACAATAATCCACAGCACTCCAGTCCATCAGTTAACATCTGGAGAAGACAAAAGCTGAAACAAATTCATCATTAAGACGTTTTTAATGTCAAAACAGTGCTTCCAGCTAAAGAGTGAGTGCATTTTCAGCCAATTTTCATATTTTGGTGAATTATTCCTTTCATTTCCTGTTCTAGTTTTCATTGCATCCTGGTCCAGTTCAACTACAGCAGGTTTACAGGACGGATAGGTGAAAAAATTGTTGCATGCATGATAAAGTATGTTTTTTTTTCTCACCCCTTTTATTTGGAATTATTTGAACTCTTTGTTGTATGAATATTAACTTTATATTTTGGAGGATTTTTACGTATTTTCATTTCATTTTATGATTTTTGTGCTCAAACCCCTAATTAGAAAACTCTTGAATAAAATACGAAGTACTTTGATCATTCTTTTTTTGTTTTTGTTGGAGTTTAACAGACCTTGGTTATTTTCATTATAACGAAACAACCTGAAAATCATCTTTGTGTTTCACAGAAGTACAGTAAATCATACAGATTTAGAGGGTGAGTAAATGAGAGATTTGTTTCCTTCCAGTGTGTTCAGACGACTAAAGAGTGAATTATCAGTTTTAAAATGGTCTACTAGCTTTCTGAACTTGAAAATCAAGACACTGAATAACAACAGCAGAAACATTCTTCAAAATAGTTATAGTTTATAGATGTTTACAGTCTGTTATGATGGATTTCTGTACACTCAAGTCAAGGCTATGAACAATAAAAACATTTACTTCATTATACAATATTTACAAATTTGCAAAAAATGATCCCGTCTGTGCCATAGGTGCTCTCATATCAGACGAGTCAAAGCTTCATCTGATGATCAACAAACGCCGATGGAATCTGATGACAGACTGACATTCAGCACTATATGAACATCATCTACAGTAGAATATATATTACAGCATACTGTACATCTCAAACACATCAGCTCTTTATAATGCAGAAAATAATACTACAACACAAGTATAACAGTGCAATGTAAAAACTTCCCAATCGAACGTAGTCTTAGTATTATTCAAAAGCTGCAGAACTGAAATATCACATGTGCTTGTACTTTGATTTTTTTTTTTTTTTTTTTGCAGGCTTGCAGGCCTTTAATACAGTAAGGGCAATGACCTGCATGTACTTCTGTATTTAAAGCTGCAGTGTGTCAATGGCAATATGACAAATTCCACCTTTAACATGCAGAACAGATGGACTGATGAGACTAAAATGGTAAAACCGATCAGTAAAATATCCACTAAAATACACAAAATGATCAAAACAACAGCTCTTATTTATAGAAGCTTATTTCTGCCACAGGATAAAAAATTAAAAAAAGGAACTCTGACTTTTTATCTCAGAATTTGTACTTTTTTTCTAGCAATTCTGCGTTTATATTTTAAATTCAAACTTTTTTTTCTTGGAATTCTGGCTTTTTCTTAGAATTATGAGAAATAAGTCCATGTTGTGAGAAAAGTCATAAGTGTCTAATCAATTATCTTTTTTTATTGTTTATTCAATTTTGGGAGAAAAAAAAAATGAATTGCAAGATGTAACATTATCCTGATGGGGAAAAAAGTCAAAATTATGAGATATAAACTATAAACTATAAACTTATGAGTTATTTTCTTTTTCTTCTTCGTCTTTTCTTTTTTTTGTGAGGGAAAAAGTCAGAATTCTCAGAATTGCAAGATACAAACCAGAAATTGCAAGAACAAGTGTCAGAATTGAGAGTTGAAAAGTTGCAATTACCCTTTCATGGCAAAAAAAAAAAAAAAAAATCTCACAATTCACTTTCCTCGCAATTTTAAGAAGAAAAAATGTCAAAACTGCGACTTCAGAAACTCAGACCTATGACTTTCTCACAGTTCTGACATCATATCTCACAATTCAGACTTTTTTCTTTAAATTACTAGAAAAAAAGTCTGAATTGTGAGATAAAAAGTCACAATTACTTCTTTTATTGTTTTAATTCCGTGTCAGAGATGGGTTTCCATACTTATTGCTGATAACAAAATCAGGCCAGAACAGATGAAATCAGTCGATGTACTGCGAGAGCCACCGGAAACCTTCACCGTAACCCTGTTTCTTCAAGACGCTGCACATGAAGACCTCCAGCGGCCGCACGTTCAGCTCCTTCAGCCACACGCTACCCTACAAACACAACATAAGTCACTCTAAATGGTATTAAATTAGATACAAACATGTTATGATGCTTAAACATGTCTGAAGTACTTGAAGAATCATCATTAGTGTTTGACATTATTTGTGATTAGGGGTGTTGAAATTAATCGTTGCATCGCATGCAGTAATAGACCATAATCGATTATAGACTACTGACGTCATTTGCATACGCGCAAGTCACGTGAGTATTAAAAATGCACCCACTATTTTTAAATCAGAGATATGGGCACATTTTGGAAAAACCAAGCTTAGTGCAGAAAAAAAAAAAAACATGTTCAGAATCTGATTCTTAGCTTGGCTTTTTCCCCGCATTGGGCACTTGTGTGCGTCTAGAGACAATCGAGGCGGGCTTCATTTGCACAGAACATGCGCTGTGAGACGCGTGCGCATCGCTTTACAGTGTGCTTTCACCCACCATTATTTCAGTGTTTTACTTTAGATATGCTTTCATTTATGCTGTTTGGAATGCAGTTCGTATTAGATGCATGAAACCGACTTTCACCTGAGATCTGTGTTTGTTTTCCTGAAGCTCGAGTGTGGCTGTGGTTAAATGCACTTGCATCTCTGAATACTTTTATGATACGAAATTGATGTAAACACAGTTTTCAGAGCAGGACAAAACATCTGATACGTGGAAATAGATCTGTGCGTTAGTGTAAATGCAGCCTGTTGAAGAAGCCAGTGTCTATGATCTCATCAGTAATAATCAAACGGCAGTAATGCTGAGGAAAAAAGAAAAACCCATAACTAGGATTGTCTGTAAACCTTCAGATACTTAAAGCACTCTCAGATACTGAAATTGCTTTTTGTTTATCACTTGTAATTGTCTTTTTTTTAATATTTTCTTGTATGTTTTGAAGCTATATTTATTTGGTTAAATTCTTAACAATTGTTTTGATTTATTATTAATTTGCAATTATTTTAAAAAGTAGCAAAATGCACAAAATAAATTTAATATAATCGTGATTTCGAATCAAATCGAATCATTGACATGATAATCGTAATCGAATCATGAAACCAGTGCCATTGCAGACCCCTATTTGTGATTGGCTGATGCTGACCTTCCCAGTGGTCTGTCCGTCCAGAGCGAACACTTCTCGCAGTCTCATCTCGCTCACAGCTTCGGGACGGTCGATTTTATTCCCCAAAACCAGCACAGGCACGCTGGAGATGGTCTCATCTGACAGCAGAGCCTGAAACAGAGACTGAGCTCAGTGAGAGAAACACTGGCCTGCGAACGGCTGAAGAAACGCAGACTTACGTCCAGCTCCACCTTTGACTCTGCCAGACGCTCGTGATCGGCACAATCCACAAGAAAAACCACACCGTTCACCGCAGGAAGGTAGTTCTTCCAAACTCTCCGTGCTGCAGACGAAAAAAGACAAATAAGGGTCAGTTTTACTAAACAGGGCAAATTAGCGCGAGAGCGCAATTCCCAAACAGCGCCAATGGGCGTGGAAATTTCTGCAGGTGATTTACTAACAACACGCAGATTAAAGAACACAGAGCAACATCTCATTTACATATCAAACAACGCAATATACCAAGTGCAGCGCAAATTAGAGTAGTTGCAAATAAAGAATAAAGAAGCCACAGTACGTTGAAAAGAACCGGAGGCCAAAAAATGAGTTGCAAGAAGTTTTGATAGAGCTGGTATTGTGTGACTCCTAGTTGAGGGTTCCAAGTCATCTTTTATTGACCACGTCTTGAATTAAACCACATGACTGATATTGAAATGATAGTTCTGACCTTGTACATGACCACCCAGATCAAACGTCGTGAATGTCATTCCTGCGATGGTCAGCTCCTCTGACGCTGAGAGAAACACAATCAGCCTGAGCAATGCCTGATGGGAATTATTCATCTGACCGCTCGATTGTGTTTTAATTGCAGTAATTGAGTCTTACTGGGGTGTAATGTGGGCACATGTTGTCCTAATCTGTCGTCTTTGAGCATGTGCAGTAGAGTCGTCTTCCCAGCATTATCCAGCCCAAGAAAAACCAGCTTTCCAGACTTCTTATACAAACCTGCAAGAAATATAAACAAGTTATATATCATTTATGTTTCACAGAAGAAATTAAGTGTTTTTTTTTTTTTAAAGAAATTAATGCTTTTAGAGAAGTGAGACAAGGACAAGTAAGCCCCATGGAAGCGAAAGTGACCGCTGTTGCAGAATTTCCCATTCCCGCTACGCGTAAGGAATTGCGTAGATTCTTGGGAATGCTGGGTTACTATCGAAATTTATGTAAGAACTTTTCTACTGTCGTTAATCTATTAACATCCCTTCGTGTCCATTTAAAGGGTTAGTTCACCCCAAAATGAGAATTATGTCATTAATTACTCACCCTCATGTCGTTCCAAACCCGTCAGACCTTCGTTCATCTTCAGAACACAAATTAAAATATTTTTGATTAAATTGGAGAGCTATCTAACCCTCCATAGCAAGCAACGCAACTGAATTGTTCCCAGGTCCAGAAACGTAGTAAATACATCAGTAAAACAGGTCCATGTGACATCAGTGGCTCAACTTCAGTTTTGCGACACTACAAGAATACTTTTTTTTTGCGCAAGGAAAACAAAAATAACATAATTTGCTCAACAATTCTTCTCCCCCGAGTTACATCTTCCTCTATAAATCCCGGGGTCTCTCCTCAACCACCACCAGTGTGCAGCATCCACCTGATGATGCGACGGCAGCCACAGCACAACGGCACCAGTGCGCTCACCACACACCAGCTACAGGTGGAGAGGAGAGAGATAGAGCCAATCAAGTGGATGGGGATTATTAGGAGGCCATGATTGACAAGGGCCAGTGGAAGGAATTTGGCCAGGACACCGGGGTTACACCCCTAATCTTTACGAGAAGTGCCATGGGATTTTTAGTGACCACAGAGAGTCAGGACCTCAGTTTAACGTCTCATCCAAAAGATTTTACGAAAGCCATGACTTCCTGTTCCACAGGATTATAAATATGAGGAACACAAAGACCAAATTCCCTTAATCATCCATCACAAGGAGTAAAACCAAACAATAATGTTCTGATGTGCAGAACAAGATTGTTGAGCTTCACAAAACAGAAAGTGGCTGTAAGAAAAGAGTTAAAGCATTGAAAATCCCCATTTCCACCATCAGGGTAATAATTAAGAGGTTCCAATCAACTAAAGATGTTAAAATTCTGCCTGGAAGAGGACGTGTGTCTGTATCATCCTAATGCACGCTGAGGAGGAGAGTTTGAGTGGCTAAAAACTCTCTGAGGACCACAGCTGGAGAACTGCAGAGATTAATTGAGTCTTGGGGTCAGGAAAAAAAAAAAAAAATCAAACAGCCCCTACATCAGCACATGTTGTTCGGGAGAGATTCAAGGAAAATTCTCCTAGCTCATCCAAAAACAAACTCCAGCATATTCAGTTATCAGACACGACTGGAACTTCAAATGACACTGGCTTCTATGGTCAGATGAAACTAAGAAAAGAGCTTTTTGGCAGCAAACATTCAAGATGGGTTTAATACAAACAGAGATAAAAAGTACCCCATGCCCACAGTTAAATATACTGCTGGATATTTAATGTTGTGGGCCTGTTTTTCTGCCGGAGGTCCTGGACATCTTGTTCAGATGCATGGCATCATGGATTCTCTCAAATACCAACAGATAAAAAATCTAAAGCTGACTGCCTCTGTTAGAAATCTTATAATGGGCCGTGATTGGATCTTCCATCAGGACAATAATCCAAAACAATCATCAAACTCAAGACAAAAATGGGTCACTGAGCACAAAATGAATCTTTTGCCATGGCTGTCCCTGTCCTCTGACCTGAACCCTACAGAAAATGAGTGAGGTGAAGTAAAGAGAAGAAGTACTAACATAGAGCTGTGAATCTGAAGGATCTGGAGAGATTCTGGATGAAGGAATGCTCTCTGATCTCTTATCAGGTGTTCTCCAAACTCTTCAGGCATTACAGGAGAAAACTCAGAGCTGTTATCTTGGGAAAAGGATGTTGCAATAATTGGGTGCCAATAATTGTGGCCAACATGAACTAGAGAAAGCATTTATTTCACAATGAGATATTCACCCCACTTTCAATTGTTTTACTTCAATGATAGGTTAGAATTCTGTGAATTTTTTGAATGAAAGATAAAAAGGATAAACAATGCAGATTTATTTTCACAGCCGCCTTTGCTCATATTTACCAAGGGTGCCAATATTAGTGGAGGACACTGTAACTATAATGCTAATAATAAAGATATATATAAAAAAAATTGTTCTAAGGGCATACTCACACTAGGCACAGCTGCCTTGAACTAAAGCCCAAGCGTGATTGTCCTTTTGCTAACAGACAGATATCAGAGTATTATTACAGAGGCAACTGAGGTCAATGGTGGAATTTGCAGCTTTACTCACGAACCTGCTCATCAATAAGATGAGAACCAGACTCATTATAAATCTAAATGTACTCAAAATTAAATTGATTGAAAAGTGTGATTTCCAAGTAGTAATAAAGATTTCTGCTGTCATGATAACAATAGCGCATACAAAAATAGTAAATGAACTGTTCCATGCTCCGGCGTGGTTAGCGATAACACTATGTGTGTACCACACACGAGCCACCTCTTCAAGCGGGCCAGAACCACACTGGACACGGTACAGAGCGGTCACACTTGTGAAATGAACTGGACTTTGGGGGTCAATCACACTCAAGCATGGATCAGATCCCCTAGTGTGAGTACATCTCAAATCTAAGTGAATAGCAGATAGCACACCACAACTATAACCATAACAGCACCAAAAATGATGAATGATAAAAACACTGACAGCCAATCGGAATCATTTCTGCTTTAAAGTCGGCATGAAACGGAAGTTGCGACTGTCTTTTTTTTCATTTTTGATTAAAGATTACGAGGGCATATGAATTTTAAAAAAATAATGAAGTGCACGGATAAATTATTTATAATAAACTACAGTATTCCATCATAAAATAAGAATATTCAATTTTGATTTCATGCCGACATTAAAGAGCTTGAGCATTTAAAGTGACAGATGACACAACTGCATTGTATACTTAGAATACACTAATATAGTTATCTTTATAATTATCGTTCTTGGTGTAAACAGGCCTTAATAGTCTTACTTTACTGGATGGCCGATTTCAAATGTATTTTGTGTATTTTCAAAATACTGTATTTGTATTTAAATACATTTTCCCACACAGTATTTTGTATTTTTATTTTAAATATATTTTGATGTATCTGTGCCCATCTCTTGAGACCAATGTGGCCTTTGTCACTTGAGACCAGACAGAATAATTTCGGGAGAAGGAGATAGGTAAGTTTTGTATTTAAATTGAGTTCTTTTCTTGTTAGTTCTAGGTAAGGAGTGACAGCCACTTATGTACTTTTTTTTTATTATTAATTAGGGTAGTTTATGATGGGCGTTGAATACGCTGAAGTTTGTAGTTTTATTTCTACATTTTCTGTTTGGTAGTTAGATTAGTTGGGTTGGGGGTTAGTTATTGGGGTTGTTTTGCTTTTGAACATTTTTTTGTTTTGGCGTCACTCAGTTTTCTCTCTTTTCCCATAATTTATCTTAAGTTATTTTCTTTAATGATTGTTAATTTGCACATCTCAGAATAAACTGAACTCGTGTTAGATGTGTTTGCTTGCTTCCTGGTCATTTCCTCTCATGGTTTGCCCCAGCGCCAATTGTGTCTCACTTAAATGTTACGAAACATCCCCAAAAATATCAAGCACATAACATCATTAAAGATGCATTAAATTGATGAAAAGTGACATTTATAATGTTACAGTAGATTTCAATTTGAAAAAAATGCTGTTCTTTTGAACTTTCTATTCATCTATGAATCCTGAAAAATAAAATGTATCACCGTTTCAACAAAAATATTGGGCAGCACAACTGTTTTCAACATTGATAATAATCAGAAATGTTTCTTGAGCAGCAAATCAGCATATTAGAATGATTTCTGAAGGATCATGTGACACTGAAGACTGGAGTAATGATGCTGAAAATTCAGCTTTGATCACAGAAATAAATTACAGTTTAACAGATATTCACATAGAAAACAGCTATTTTAAATTATAATAATATTTCACAATTTTTTACTGTGTTTTTGATCAAATAAACGCAGCCTTGGTGAGCAGAAGAGCTCACTATTTCAGAAACATTAAAACATCTTATCAAACCCAAACAGATTTTGACAGGTACTGTACAAGCAGTCAAGAGTCTAGCTATCTACTTGTTCTTTATTCTCTCACTATTATCCACATTAATATTTGAATGATCAAAACTCAGAAATCAGTGAAATGTATGTGAACTTCACCTGAACTCACCTAAAAACTGCAGCACTCCACTGAAGCCTCTGTAGAGCCAGTCCAATATAAATGACATCGCAGATGTTTCCTAACAAAAACACAGAAAATATAACTAATATTTTACACATTAAAAAAACTATTTAACCAGGCTGGTAACTGAGGCTGTACTGAACCTTCTCAAAAGAGAAAAACTAGTGTACTAATATTCATCTACTCAATAAATATATGCAGAATAAAACAAGCAGACAACAATAAAAAACATGGCATGTTTTTAGATGTGTAATACTGTAATATTTTCCATTCCATGGTAATACTTTAGTATTTTCTGTTACTTTTTGTACCATGTTTTTGACATTTAGAGCACTGTATCATATTATGTTAGTATGCTTATATTATAAATCATAATATTAGTATATTTTTCCACACTTATCAATGTGCGAGTACATATTATGGTAATAATTCAGTACCATGGCATATCGAGGTACAACAACTTCTTTACTGTTCTCTATAGTGTACACTACATACAGTAGATCAGCTGCCAATTATATACATACAAATTCTGTACAGTAAATCAGTTTTCTGCCTGAATATGAATATTATCTATTATCTATTACTATTGCTATTATATGAATTTATCGTTTAACACTCATGACAGCATGAACAGACCAAACACACACAGATCAGATGAGTGTCAGTCATCAGGTGTAAGATAACACGCACACGCACACGCACGCACACACACACACGCACACGCACACACACGCACGCACGCACTCACGCACACGCACACCGTTAATCCCGGGCCTGAATAAACTCTCTCTGTCTCTCTCTCTCTCTCTCTCTCTCTCTGTGTTTATATAATTTCTCACCGTTTATCAGACGCGTGTCGTTGAATTCTCCGGTTTCTGTCGCGATCTGCCGTTATTATAGGAAAGCGCGCGAGCCGCGTCTCTAATAACCAGCAGAATCTCTCATGAGCGCGCACGCCAGCCTGACCGCACTTCCGCCTTGACGCACGTCAGCGTCGGTGCGCGATCTCATTGGTCAGAGAATATTGATAATTTTAGAGTTAAATAACATAATTAACCCGTTTTTGTGTGCGTGAGTCATGAAAATAATATCACAATGCTAAAATAAATGAATAAATAAATAAACAAATAAAAAAAGGTTTCAAGATCAGTGGTTTCAAGTCAAGATCACGATGTCTAGAGACAAGTGAGCGTAATTCTTGATAAATATTTTAAAATGGCGAAGTTTATTTATTTATGCACTAATGTCAATAAGATTTGAGATACTGATACTGATATTGATTTTCTTCCTGTAAGCAGCACCCGGAGACTGACTTACTCTATGTATGTATGTATGTATGTATTTATTTATTATTATTATTATTATTTGCTTTGCCATTACTCCAAGTTATTGTGAAAAGGATTTTCAAAATATTTTTTTTATTGAGAACATTGTCAAAGATTTTTCTTTACTTTGGGAAAATGTTTTGTATGGATTTGTTAAATGGAAAAGAACAACACCAGAAAAACCAAATATATTTTTCTAATTTTGCAAACGAAATCTCATGTGCACAAATGCAAATTATCAAGGCAGAAACCACTTTTGTGTGTTCTGCTTGCTGATTTACAGCAGTATTTTGAGACTATTTCCAATTCAGCTAATAATTAAGTAACAATTAAAATCGATTGAAATATGTAAGAACTTTAATCTTTTATATTTAATTGAATATAATTTTTTAACTTCTCGTGTATTGTTACTTCTAATTTCTTTCATGATGTTCTCAATGAAAATGTAAAAAAAAAAAAAAAAGTACAAAAAAGTGCTAAAAATGTATAACAAACAAACAAACAAATAAATAAATATTTTTTAAACGGTATTTTTCCGCCCTCTGCCGGTGGATTTGTGTAACTGCAGGTTAATATGGCGCAGGTGGAGAGTGGGGCTGAGCAGCTTTGATCACCTCTTTATTTGTCTACTGCACTAGCACAGTATGAAGTGAACCTATGTGGACTTGATAACGAACTGTAAGTGCAATTCTTCAAAACGAACGCTTTGATGAGGATTTAATCACACTTTTATGGCATTAGAACGCCAACCTGTGTGTGCAGGCCTGTTGCGCATACAACCGTTGACCGCTAGATGCCGCTATTTACACATTATTCTAACACCATATAACTACTCTGCTCAATCTATTCAATGTTTTATTTAACAGGCTGATGGGAAATGCATACAGAAAATCATGCATACAGAAATCAGTGAACATATATACATGTTTAAACACTCATATTAGCGATCAGAACAGTAGCTATAACAAAATGTGTTATACTAGTATATGTATTTAAAAATATTAGTATGGGTGAGGTGATTTTTTAATTAGGACTTTTTACTATTTGAAATCTTAAAGGTGTTCAGTCTGCACATAAAATGTTAAAACATTTATCACATGCCCAGTAATAAAGATCTGATCTTTGCTTTAATCAACCTGTAAGTGGATTTTAATATTCTGTGTGACAGTAATGACAAGCCCAAAATGAAAACTTCAATACTTGCTTAGGGAAGAGTAATTAAAGAGATGCAATAAACCAAATTTAAAGCCATTGTGATTCATTCTTTACACTGGTGATCAAAAGTTTGGAATAATTAAGATTTTTTTTAAAAGAAGTCTCTTCTGCTCACCAAGGCTGCATTTATTTGATCAAAAATACAGTCAGTCAAAATTATGAAATATTATTAGAACTTAAAATAGCCGTTTTCTATGTGAATATAAGTTAAAATGTAATTTATTCCTGTGAACAAACTTGAACACATGATCCTTCAGAAATCATAATAATATGCTGATTTGCTGCTCAAGAAATTATTATCGGTTATTAGTGATGCTCAATAAAGCCTTGGTGAGGAGAAGAGGCTTCTTTCAATAAGGTTAAAACTGAATTATTCCAAACTATTGACTGCCAGTTTAAAGCTAGAATGATTGTTTTTGTGTTTGTGGGACAGAATATTTCCCCAATTACAGGAAGATGACTCTTATGCATCATTCTTATAATCCTCATAAGTCGGTTTTCCTGTAAAAAGCCATTCACACCTGCTTGACAATCAAACGCAGAGTAACAGATGCTGCTACAGTGATGCTGGTCTCCATGGCGACGCGGCATAAAGTCAAGAAATAACATCATGACATTAGCAACAATTACCTGTTGAACCACAATCAAGTTTTTCCAAGCAATTATAGTGATTAGAGCCAGTTACAAATTAATTAAATGTGCTACAATTAGATGTTCCTTTAACATACAGATGCAGAAATAGACATTGAAAAGATTCATACTGTAAATAAGTAAAAGAGCTCTTGAAAACCACTGATGTGTATTTATAAGTCACATTGCTTTATTCTGATTGAGTCTGCAGTATTCAGTATACAGTATTTTGCACAGACCAACTTTATTTAGACCTTTATGAATCAAACTCCACAGTGTTTATCAGTACTAATACAATATATAACTGTGAGTCTGCTGTTGTTGATGGATTTGTGTAATAAAACAGTTTTCCAGCCATTTATTGTTTCCGTCAGCGCTGATGATGATCTTCTATGTCTGTTTGTAATAGAACCATTTATCAGCTAGAAAAGAGAGAAAAAAATATTTATTAATTTTACACTGTAAAAAAAATTCCATCTAATTAAATGAAAAAACTTAAGTTCATCTGCAGTCTTAGATTTTTCAGTATAATCAAATTGGAATAATTTTGACTTAAAACATATTAAACTGACTTAAAATATAGAGTTCAATCTTGTCTAACTTAAAAAATGAAGTTTAAATTATGAAGTTTTAAAATGATGGTTAAATTATTTTGATGAGTTAAAGAGCAAAAACACACGCTGCCATGACTTAGTGATCATATCATTTTTTATATTATATAATCAGATGTGTAAATAAATCATATTATTATATAATATATAGTATTATTAAATATTATAAAAAATCTATTAAATTATTATAAAAAATAATCTTAAAAATTATATACAGATTTATTTTTTTATTTTTTTATTTAATTTCAATTCTATAAAATTATATGTGTATATATATATATATATATATATATATATAATGCATATATAATAAAATAAATATATTTAGTCAGATATTTGAGAATGAAAGCTCTGAAAAATGTATTAACTTTCTGATATATCTGTATAAATAAATATATGTTGGATACCTTATTAGATGTATTATTATTGATTTTACTGTACTTTTTATTTATTTCATACTTATCTAATAAAATGTATTGTTTATGGTTCAGGATGAGACTGAAGGCCGGATCGCTCACCTGAGCTCGGTGTCGGCTCTGCATCGCCGTACGGAGGAGCCTGAGAACAGAAGGTAGATCTTACAGGGTTAGACAACAAAAATAATAATTCTGCCATCATTTACTTTCTTTCCTTAATAGATCGTAAAAAAGAGACATTTCTGAGATGCTTTTGACAATTTCAGCTGTTTTCAGTCAAGAAACTTATAGTTCATAGGAATAGTTCACCAAAAAATGAGAATTTGCTGAAAATGTATCATTCCATCAGTGTCTCAGCAATGGATGCTCTGCAGTGAATGGGTGCCGTCAGAATGAGAGTCCAAACAGCTGATAAAAACATCACAATAATCCACAAGTAATCCACACCACTCCAGTCCATCAGTTAACATCTTGAGAAGACAAAAGCTGAAACAAATTCAAGACGTTTTTAACTCAAATATGAGTCCATAATCCATAATAACGCTTCCTCCAGTGAAAAAGTCCATCTCTTGTTGTCTCTCACATCAAAATCCAGCCACATATTTGTTTAGAGCTGTTTTGTCTTGTAAACGCTGCTTTATCTGTTCAGATTTCTCTCCTGATTCAGACCAGAACACTTCTTCACTGGAGGAAGAGTTATTATGGATTATAGACTTGGATTTTCATTAAAAACGTCTTAATGATGGATTTGTTTCAGCTTTTGTCTTCTCCAGATGTTAACTGATGGACTGGAGTGGTGTGGATTACTTGTGGATTATTGTGATGTTTTTATCAGCTGTTTGGACTCTCATTCTGACGGCACCCATTCACTGCAGAGCATCCATTGCTGAGACACATTTCTCCAAATCTGATGAAGAAACAAACCCATCCTAATCTTAGATGGACTGAGGATGAGCACAATACTCCTTTAAGCACATAATGAGTTGAATTTATACAAAACTATCATGTGACTTCAGGAATGTTTTGCATGAGTTGTGTGAACTATTTAACGAGACTTTTATTTGAGTTAAATGAGTCTTTAACGATACTTTAATGATGCTTTTTGACAGGCTTCTCATGTCCGAAGCAAAATAAGAGTGCGTAAACGACTGAAGTTTAATTTTTGGATGAAACTTTTGGTTTAAGTCTAATCAGAAGACGATCAAACTCTCTCCACATTATTCAATCAAAGTCATCTTTAAACAATTTGCCGTTGCATGAATGATGATTAAATCCAAACAGACCCCTGGTATTGTTGGAAAAGAACACAATCAGAGGTTCATTATGCTCAAAAGTTCCCAAAGGTCTGAGAGACTGAATTATAATTCAGTGCATGAGACAGAAAGCACTCACTGAATCCACGACAGCTTGGGCTTCACCGGCGCAGCGGCAGAAGGGACTGTCAGAGACGCAGGTGTTCATGCTGACAGATGTACATTTCAGACACAAGCAGAACATTAGAAATCAAGTCAAAACCAAATTTCCTTCAGTCTAGAGTCATTAGAGGTGAACCCAACTAAACAAACCCAGACGATCAGCTGTTGATATCTAATATCTGTACCCAAATCCATCACAGTGGATTCACTGAAATACGATTTTATGATTATGGTGCGTGACAATAAAGGCTCTTTTGCTGTCTGATGTCTATGTAGGCATGTATAGAGATCAGATGTTTGTGTGCCTGTATGTTTTGTTCTGATTATCTGTTGCATGCAGCTGAAATAGCCAATAGCAATAAATAAATAAATTCAGGAGGTGTGCATATGCTTTAGACTGAATAATAATGCCTTGCTTATAGAAAAAAAAAAACTTCACATTTGGCCCTGAAATGCTCCCTATGTAGACAGCACACTAGGTTTTGAATTCATGCTGCTGTCAGGAGTTTCATTTCAATTAAATTCGTTTCATTTTCAGCAGGGTTGCCAAGTTTGAATTTAATTAGGGTGCTTTTAAACTCTTGCCGTAGGTTAATTTTTTTCTCGCGGGTTAAAGGTTTGACATATTGCATGAATTATATTTGACAGCAATGCTTGTATTGAAGATTTTATATTCTAGCCGTGGTAAAGCGTTGCTGGATGATGAGTTTTGTGAGGGATGGTCAGTGGTGGGGAGTCTTTGAGCTTTTTAAGATTGTGATTACTGTTTGTGATTACTAATATAGAGGTTTTCAAAAAATAATAATTTAAAAACATTTTACAAAATATATTTACTTATTTTTAAAGCATTTAAAAATAAAAATTTAGTTTAAAAAACTTGATTTTTGTATATATGCTAAAAATATACATTTTAAAACATTTAAGAAAATATGTTTTATGATTATGGTTTTAAAGCACTTAAAAAAATGATTCAGTATATTTACTAAAAATAAGCACTTTAAAACATTTGTAAAAAGATATAGTATATTTACTAATTGCTAAAAGTGTATATATACTAAAAATAAACATTTTGAAACATTTAAGAAAATATATAGTATGTTTATGATTTTTAGAGTAGTTAAAAATTAAAATGATTTAGTATAATTTAATTGAAATAAACATTTTAAAAAATGTAAGAAAATAACTTAAAAATAAAAATGATTCAATATATTTACTAAAAATAAACCCTTTAAAACATTTATAAAAAGATATAGTATATTTGCTAATTAAAAATATTTTTGTTTATTATTATTATTATTATTATTATTATTATTATGATTATATAGACATTTTTTAGTTGAAATTGGGTTTTACTAAAATAATCATTTTAAAACATTTAGGAAAATATATGACCCTGGAGCACAAAAGCAGTCATAAGTAGCACAGGTATATTTGTAGCAATAGCCAAAATACATTGTATGGGTCAAAATTATCCATTTTTCTTTTATAAAAAATCATTAGGATATTAAGTGAAGATCATGTTCCATGAAGATATTTTGTAAATTTCCTACTGTAAATATATCAAAACTTAATTTTTGATTATATGCATTGCTAAGAACTTAATTTGGACAACTTTAAAGGCAATTTTCTCAATATTTTGATTTTTTTTTGCACCCTCAGATTCCAGATTTTCAAATAGTTGTATCTCGACCAAATATTGTCCTATCCTAACAAACCATACATCAATGGAAAGCTTATTTATTCAGCTTTCAGATGATGTATAAATCTCAAAACATTGACACTTATGACTGGTTTTGTGGTCAAGGATCACATATATATTTACTTAGTTATTTAGTATACATACTAAAAATAAAACATTTAAGAAAACTGATGAAAATGTTTCTTTTTTAGACCACTTAAAAGTGATGCATATGTGTTTATGTATAAATGTCTGTGATTACTACTACATAGAGATTTTCAAGTTGAAAATTTGCATGCTGCATAACTGGCTGTAAAATATGTATTTTAGGTTTGGGAGTGGCATTGATATTCGGGATGGGGTCACTGGGCTTGATTAGTTACACAGACCTGGCAACCCTGATTTCTGTCTGTCTTTATTGCTGTGGTTTATTTACAGGCCATTGAGCATCTTTAACTTTGTTTTCTGTAACTATCAATCCTCCAGGATCCTCTGAGCCTCTGTTTGTATGTGGGTTACTGCGACCGCTGAACAATCATTATAAGGTACATGTTTGTTTGCTGAGCAAAGAGCAGCGTCCACATTCACAACACGTCGAGACGAGACAGACACGTCTGAGCTCAGCCGTGTCTATCAGATCTGTCCTCTTTAATCTGACAAGAGAACATCTCGAACCCTGTTCCTGTTTCTTTCGAACCCTGTGAACATGCAAAAGCCATTCAAACAGATTAAGAAATAAACATTCACTCGTCACTCGTCATATGCATGCTTTTGTGCAACATCAAAGGCTCTGAGAGGCTCAATGCATCACATGTGTTTGCACAGAATGACTGTCATCTGAGGTCTTTCTACAGGAGTTTGAACTAAAGCTAAATTATAGCCTGAGCAAACAATGTCTTACCAGTTCAGTTCTCCAGCATCTGTTTTCTTGGAGATCAGAGCTTTCCAGAAACTATGAGTGTCCTTAACTGTTTTAATGGCAAAATCCTGCAGACCACAAATGAGAAAAGACATTTTAAAAAATTTAAATATATGTGTGTATGCATATATGTTTAAAAAATAATTTAGTATATTTACAAAATAAATAAATAAATAAATAAAATAAATAATAATTTAAAAAAAAAAACATTTTAAAACATATAGTATATTTTCAGTTTTTTCCAAACATAAGAATATATATATAGTATATTCCAAATTTTGTAAAGCATTTAAACTTAAAAATGATTTAGTATATTTACTAAAAAAACATTTTAAAACTCTTAAGAAAATATATAGTATATTAACAACATGTTTAAAGCATTTAAAAATAAAACTGATTTAGTATAAAATATAAACATTTTAAAACATTTAAGAACACATACAGTATATTTTTACACTTTGTAAAGCATTTAAAAATAAAAATGATTTAGTATAAACATTTTAATACATTCAAATAAGATAAAGTATATTTGTTATTTTTAAAAGCACATAAAAGTTTACTTTGTAGTTATTTATAAAATATTTTTTAAAAAACATTTTATGTTTAAGATATATATTTAAGATATATTTGTGTAGTATATTATATAGTATATTTATACAGTATATTTAAATTTTTTTGAAAGCATTTAAAAATTATTTAGTATATTTCCTAAAATTCTATATTTTCAAAAATGTAAGAAAATATATGATATATTTACAAATATTTGAAAGCAGTTAAAGACAAAAAATTATTTAGTATATTTACTAAAAATCTATTTTTTTTTTAAAAAAAATGTAAGAAAATATATAATATATTTACAAATGTTTGAAAGCATTTAAAGACAAAAAAATGAATATTTTAAGAAAATATTTAGTATATTTACTAATTTAAGCATTTCAAAAAAATAATTTAGTACATTTGCTTACATATTTTAATTAAAAAATTATATAGTATATGTGCAATTTTTAATTTATTTGAAAATAATTTTGTATACTAAAAATAATAATTTAAAAATATATATTATATTTGCATTTTTACATAACATTTAAAAAGAGAAACAATTTAGAATATTTACTAAATCAAAAAAATATTTTTGTTTTTTTGAAAGGTGTTTTACGTTTGCTAATTAAAAATATCTTAAAATAAAAAATGTAGTATATTTACTCAAATTTATTTTTTAACATTTAAAAATAAGAAAGATATATTTATAAAAACATTTTAAAACAATAAAATAAAACTATTTTTACATTTTTTTAAAGAGAATGTTTTGTTCTCAGTGGTTTCCAGGGAATTGCTGTGCGGTTTCTAAGGTGTTTAAACTGAAGTTTGACTAAGCAAACACCAGAAAATGCATCTTTTTTCAGAGACATGTTTCTTGATGTTTTCCACCGAAATGAGAGATGACCTTCTGAATGTTTAGCCGCTCATAGTTTTGAAAAGTTTTGAGAAGCGATCTCAGATCTCAGATCTGTGAGGATGCTTCTAATTTAATCATTTACACGATCACCTCTTGAAAAAGCAATTTTGAAAATTACATGCTTGGATTCTCTTGCCTTCGTGACATGATGGGAAAAACTTCTTCATTACTGGCCGTCAGGAAGAAGTCATTAATCAAATTTCATCTCCTGTCTTTCATTTATTTACCCTGTTCTTAAATTCACCATTGAAGGCAAATTGGTTTTCTGGCTTTCCGTCTGGCACTTTGTACTTCCTAAACCAGTCGATTGTGGCCTCCAGGTATCCAGGCTTCAATCTGCGGATGTCTTCGATATCTGCTGACGACAGAAAACACTGAGATTCAACGTCACAAACGCTGAAGCTACACTCTTAAAAATAAAGCTTCCAAAAGGGTGTTTTTGCAGTGATGCCATAGAAGAACCATTTTTGGTTCCCCAAAGAACCTGTCAGTGAACAGTTCCTAAAAGAACCATTTTGAAGAACATTTTAAAAATCTAAAGAACCTTTTTCGACTATAAAGGACCTTTTCTGCATTTGAAAGGTTCCATGGATGTTCAAGGTTCTTCAGAGAACCATTGATGCCAATAAAGAACCTTTATTTTTAAGAGTGTAAAGCTCTCGAACCGTTGAAGTCTTCAGCCTCGGGGTCCTCCACGTTTATGACCATCACTTTCCAGTCGGTTTCTCCTTCGTCGATCAGCGCCAGAGTCCCCAACACCTTCACGCGGATGATTTCTCCTCGAGAGCAGACCTAAAGCCAACACACGTCAAGAACACGTCAAGAACACGCTTACAGAACGCTGAAACTCCAGGAGCTCTAAAGGCAAGCATGATTCAAATCATTTTGATTCAGAATGATTCATGAATGAATTTAGTTTGATTCAGAATGATTCACATGTCAGTCGTTCAGATCAAAGTGTGAAGCAGTTTGAACGAATCATTAAAAACAACCGACTCAAAAGAATGATTTGCTCTCAATTCATAATTTACATCGACAGCAACTTTTACACTACAAAAGATACATTTCTAGCTGGGGAAATAAATAATAAAATATAATAAATTGTATGTGTGTGTGTGTATACAACGCTATACTTATAATTTCATATATAAGTCTAATATTATATAATTATTGTTATATGTAATATAAATATAAAATAAATTATGAAATATAAATAGACCTGTAAAAATGGAATATATATATATATATATATATAGCATGAGTTTGAAGAGAAAAATATGACATATACTATAATAATATATACTGTAATACTATAATAATCATTATTACTACTATAATAATCATTATTATTTTAATTTATTTTATGTTGTATATTATTTATATTATATATCATATAAAAGTAATATATATATATATATATATATATATATATATATATATATATATATATATATATATATATATATTTGCATGAGTTTGAAGAGAAAAATGTATATATGTAAAGATACCTATAATAATAATAATAATAATAAATGATAGAAATATATACACAGACCAATAAAAATGTAAAATGTAAAAATATATATTTACAATAGAAATGTTTATGGCTTTTCTATGACTGTAAAGTTTATAATTTTATTAGTCTAATTTCCATAACTTTTATTTATTTTTGCATGGGTTTGAATAGAAAAATATGATATTATATACATAAAATAAAGGTTTCTGGACTATTTATTTATTTATTTATTTATTATTTATTGTATAATAATATTTATAACAATACATTTTATTTATTTATTTGTTTGTTTGTTTTTCAGTTGAGATCTGGAGAAATGTTACATTGAAATGGTCCAGAAACCTGTTATGAAGAGCAAGAGTAGGTGCTTCTCACTTTAAATAACGTCTAAGTCTTTTTTGAGTGAATAAACTTGGAGGACAATAAATACAGACTGTATATGACATGTGTGAATTATGTGAGTAAGATGCTGAAATATCCCATAACACTGAAGTGATGTGATTTGTGCTACAGTAAGTGAATTTCTGCCGCTGCTCTGTACCTTATTCCCGATGTCACAGATGTCGATGGGATCGTTATCGCCGCAGCAGCCTGTGTCTGAGTCCCGATGGCCTGGATCTTCCCACGTCTGCAAAAGAAGGCAAATCATCCATCCGTTCATTCATATGATGTGAGTGAGCTGAGCTCTGATAAAACCAGTCTCCAGCGCTGCTTGGGTTGGCATCTAAATGTGCATGAAATCTTCCTCTCTGAGCTCAATCATGCATCAAACACACTTTCCCTGGAGGTTTCCACACTTTAATTCTGTGTGCTTCACTTCTAAATGTCTGAAAGAGCCGTTAGACGTGACACAAACCTGAGGAATGGCTCCATAGTTCCAGATGTAGCCCTTATGAGGAAAGACATTGCTAACGTAACGCAGATTCGCTTTCTTTATGTCCTGCTTTAGTGGATTGAGAGGATCTTTAGTCGCGATCTGGAGAAACAAGGGCAATATTTCAGAATTGATTCATGTACTCACACTTGTTTCATTATAAACTTGTTTGACTTTCTGTCTTCCATAAAATGTAAAATAGAATGTAAATACAGCTCAGAAATTAAATGCAGATTTATACCGTCAAGCTCAAAAAAGCAGCATAAAATGATTTGACACATAAGCAAAAAAGAAAAGTAAAAAATATTTTTTAAATATGCAATAAATGAGAAAAAAATATATTTGCTAAAATATGTTCCAAAATATATTTATTTCCAATTATACCAATATATTTTTTGGCCTTTTTTATATATTTGAAAATATATTTTAAAAATATAAATATGTACTTTTTTAAATAAAAATATATTTTGCTCGATATTTTTCATTTTAAGAAAATACGTTCACATGTCAAATTTTGCTGTCTGTAACGTGAATAAGTAACACATTTGAATAAAAATCTGTACTTTATTTTTATATAAAAAATACTAAATATATAAGTTACAATATATTTAGCATATGTTTAAAATAGATTTAATAATAATTTTAAAAATAAATAAATTATATATATATATATATATATATATATATATATATAAATTTATTTTTTGGTTTATTTATAATCTCATGAATGTGTGATCAGTTCAAAAATGACAACTTTAGACATGTTGAGAGTGTTTTCTCTAATCAGAACTTGATCTATATCCAGTTTTCTTCCCTAATTACATTAATTTCTTCTTCTTTGGTTCATACTGTCAAGAATTTGTGCTTATTGAAGATCTTTTAAATGTTCTTCCTTATTTTTCCAAGTCTGAAGACAGTAATTCTGCTAAAAATGACTTTGAAGCTTTGAAATGAACCGAGCGCAGAATGAATGTAAAGCAGCAGAAAATGTCTCTGCGCACACATACAGTAAGTCATATTTTTGATCTTTTGAAAAGAGTCTGATGATCAGAACTTGGGTAGATTTGGTAGTGGTGATTGGTTTCTCACATGAGCTGCCTGAGGCAGAAAATCAGCCTGTATTTCACTTCAGAAATCATTAGTAGAAATGTGAGAGGAAGTCTTGCCTGAACTGGTCTTTAGATGCAGAAGCAGTGATGATGAAGCACACAAATCAAGTACTATATATATACAGTGGTGTGAAAAATTGTTGGCCTCCTTCCTGATTTTTTTTTTTTTTTTTTTTTGTTGCATGTTTGTCACACTTTAATGTTTCAGATCATCAAACAAATTTAAATATTAATCAGATATAACACAAGTAAGCACAACATACAGTTTTTAAATGAAGGGTTTTGATCACTGCCACACCTGTTCGCAATCAAGAAATCACTTAAATAGGACCTGCCTGACAAAGTGAAGTAGACCAAAACATCCTCAAAATCTACACATCATGTTGAGATCCAAAGAAATTCAGGAACAAATGAGAAAGAAAGTAATTGAGATCTATCAGTCTGGAAAAGGTTATAAAGCCATTTCTAAAGCTTTGGGACTCCAGCGAACCACAGTGAGAGCCATTATCCACAAATGGCGAAAACATGGAACAGTGGTGAACCTTCCCAGGAGTGGCCGGCCGACCAAAATTACCCCAAGAGCGCAGCGACGACTCATCCAAGAGGTCACAAAAGACCCCAGAACAACATCCAAAGAACTGCAGGCCTCACTTGCCTCAGTTAAGGTCAGTGTTCATGACTCCACCATAAGAAAGAGACTGGGCAAAAATGGCCTGCATGGCAGAGTTCCAAGACGAAAACCGCTGCTGAGCAAAAAGAACATAAAGGCTCGTCTCAGTTTTGCCAGAAAACATCTTGATGATCCCCAAGACTTTTGGGAAAATACTCTGTGGACTGACGAGACATAAGTTTAACTTTTTGGAAGGTGTGTGTCCCATTACATCTGGCGTAAAAGTAACCCTCGAAAACCCTCCAATGTGGCTGAATTACAACAATTCTGCAAAGATGAGTGGGGCAAAATTCCTCCACAGCGCTGTAACAGACTCATTGCAAGTTATCGCAAACGCTTGATTGCAGTTGTTGCTGCTAAGGGTGCCCCAACCAGTTATTAGGTTTAGGGGGCAAGCACTTTTTCACACAGGGCCATGTGGGTTTGGATTTTGTTTTCCCTTCATAATAAAAAACTTCATTTAAAAACTGCATGTTGTGTTTACTTGTGTTATCTTTGATTAATATTTAAATTTGTTTGATGATCTGAAACATTAAAGTGTGACAAACATGCAAAAAAATATCAAATCAGGAAGGGGGCAAACAATTTTTCACACCACTGTATATGTATGTATAATATTATAATTTTAGATGTAATACTGACACACTAATATTATACAACTGCAGTAAAAGTGTAACTTGTTTTTAATTTGACTTTAATGTACTGTAATGTAAGTTTTAAAAATATAAAAAGTAGGTGGATAAAGCATGTTTATTATTTATTCTATCCAGTCAATAAGGAAGATTAATGCAGAACTTTAATATGCATTGATCTGCAAACAAGCAAATATTTTATTTTAGTACCAAAACATTAAACACCTACATGCTAAAGTATCAATTCTGTTGCTGATAATTCAAGTGTGTAAACAAGTGAAAATAATACAATATATCACTGAGTATTTAAAAAATGAGAAAGGGTATAAGGTTTAAAAACTTTTGGTGTCTGCATCAAATTAAATTTACAAAAATAGTTTTATAGACATAAAAAGCATATTAAATGCAAGTAAAGTTGCTGCTTGAATGTTTCAAATAACTTTTGTGAAGAAACGTCAAAATATGGTGAAATACTGTTCCATCATCATTCAGTGAAACAGATATATTTATGTAACATCATACTTATTCTGATCTGTACTTATTAAAATAGATAAAGTGATCATACTAAATCTTATATTTTAAATTATTATAAACATCTTGCTGACAAATGGGAAAAACCAAGTGGTTTGAAGGATAGTGGCAAAGATTTAAAATGACAGTTAATTAATCGTGAGTCTTTTAATGTCATCTAATGATTCTGGTTCTAAATACGCCTGACAAGATTTTCTGGTATATAAACTGAATGACATTTTAGTGGGTATTTTCTGTAAATCATGGTAAAAATGTATGATAGTCCTTATGTTTTGCTCAAAAAAAAAAAGAAAAGAAAAAAAATGGACACATTCTAAGGTATGAAAAAGAAAAACAAAATTTTAAGTTGTATTAAAGTTTTATTGTTTTGATGCTTAAAAAACCCATGGGCAAAATGCTTTAACATTTAAGAGAAACTCTAAACTTCTTCAGGTGGAAATAACGAGGAATAGGAATGATGTGTTTTTATGAGTAAAAAGCCCTAGGTATGTAAATGTAAAGGTTTCCCAAAATGAAAACACTGATAATGTACACTATATACTTGAAAAATGTACTTAATTACAATAATGAAGTAAAACGACTTCATTACCGTCTACCGCTGTGCAGAACTCATTTATCAGTCCATTCCTCAGCATTCGTCATTACAGACAATTTGTTTTTTCCCCTTTCATTATTATAATTCCTGGAATTCCTATATTTAGTGAAGGACAATCAGACATAAAAAGTGTTTAATGCCATCCGTGAGTCTGAACACGACGTAACGCTTAAAGAAGTTCCGGCCATTCTAGGAATGATTTGCTTTAATGTATTCTAGTGCAGGTGAGATAATTGGCATATAATGTGAGCGTGTGTGAAGATCCAGAGCCAGAGGTTTGCACTGAATGTTGATGTGAATATCCTCAAGAAGATTTCTTACCTCCATCTTTGCATTTGTCCATCTAGGAACCTCGACGACAGCATGGAAGATGTTCTGAAGGAGAAAACAGATTTGGTCAGATAATCACACAATGTGTTTCACAATCAGAGGATGAAGCAATTTCTATGAAATCATTCGATTCCTCTACACTGTAAAAAAAATTCCGTAAAATTTACGGTAAAAAAACGGCAGCTGTGGTTGCCGGAATTCTACCATAAAAATACAGTAAGAACATTTTTTACGGTTTTAACTTAAATTTACAGTTAAATACCGTAATTTCATTAACTGATATAATGTTAATATACCAACCTATCAAAGTGTTGAAATCTGTTTTGTACCTTTGAAATACACTGATAACCACCAAATGCAGGTGGTGATGAAAAAGTCACATGATGAGTCAAAGCCCATCACAAGCAGCTTTTAAATAATAACATATATAGAAGGTGCACAGTGTCATTCACACAAGCACTAAACACCATCATGGTGTGACTCATTAAACTGAAATATGCAATAAACATTAATTTAACAACATTAGATGTAACATACAACCCTAATAAACATAACTGATAAGAAAAAACTAAGAAGAAACAGTTATTTCAAAGAAAAAACATCAAATTCAAACATAATTTGAAATGCAGCGCAGGGAATTCTGGGAACGTCAGTTTATGGTTTTTCACTGTAAATTTTACAGGAACTTACCGTTAACCATTTAACAGGTTTTTACCGTTAAAATCACGTACTTTTTTTACAGTGTAGAAATGACTGTAGACATTTAATTGTTTGATCAAAATTATTGCTAGGGAGAATTTAGTAGTGTCTGATCTTGGTAGGATCATGTCAGAGCGTCTCTACTAAATTCTAGACCATAGAAAATCATAACAAGCGATGTCTGACTTTGGAAACTATAGTTCTTTCTTTAAATATGAAGAGTTCAAACAACAGATTAAAGAGTTAATCCAAATTTCACAAAAAACTTATGGACGTAATTATAATATAAGTCAGACATTGAAGTGAGTTGCTGTTTTTATCTCTTCTGAGGAAGATTCATTCACTTGTTTTGCACACAGATTTTGCTCAGACTTTTTAATGTTCATCTGATCTCATTTTGTAGGCTAAGTGACTTTTTTTCTGTTTTAAAGATGTTTTCTTTGGATTGTTTGACTCAAAGGAGAATACAGGAGAATATAACTTAATATGTGTTTCCTGCTAGCTAAATTTATGCTAAAAATATGGTTACCACACATTTACTATAGTAATTAGGCCTACTATAGCTAATTTTCTTAAGGGATTTGTGTTTGTTTTTAGGCCTACTTTCTTTTTTCTTTGTTTTGTTTTTATAACTGTACTACCTTAATGGTTTGATGTTTTGTAGTATTGTTTAATAATAATAAAAAAGATTCGCGATACGTACTCCAAAGTCCCAGTTTGAATCAAATGATTCGCAAACCCGCATCAAAGTCCCGATCTGATTCAAAAGATTCACGACACACGATCCGATTCGAGCGCTTCGAAACAGTGAAATATTTTGAGACGCAATGGTCTAATTCAGTTTCGAAAAGCTCCGTTTCACCCTGTGCTTTTTAAAATCATTAGGGTACCTATCGAAACTTAAAAATGAATGGCTCTTTTGATCTGATTTTTTGTTAGTGAATCGCTTGAACTGAATGATCGATGTTATGAGTCTAAATCAATCGGAGCGGTTCCAGCATAAATGACTCACTTAATTGAAACGGGTTGTTTTTCCGCCGCCTTCAGCCGTTTACACGAGATTGTCTACTACTTGCTTAGCTCGCTAGTTGTATGACATTAACTGAAATAAGAAAAAAAAAAAAAAAAAAAAAAAAAAGTATGATGTTTACAAATAAAATTTCCATATTTCCATTCCAAAGACAACACAAATCTACGAACATGTTCAGGAGAGGTAGGCTAACTGGTTTACTGATTAGTGAAACACTCCATTATGTCGAGCTGCACCTCAAAATACATGTTAGATGGAAATATGATGCATTATGATCGAGTTATAGCTTAATTAACTATATTTGAAATAGTTTGAGCACTTGCAGTTCAGTTCTTCAAAAGGAAATAAGCTGAAAGCAATTAATGCACTTCATATGTGCATGCCATTAAATTAGCATAAATTAAAGACAGTGGAAACTATATCATGATGCATAACTACTTTGCACTAGATATATTTGGGGATGAAAAAATATTTAATTCTTTTTTTTTTTTTTTTTAGTATTATTGTAAAATGAAATAGGCTTTGTTTTTTAAAGTAGAATATTTTTTTACATTTTTTCTGCTTTTAGTGTGTAATATGATCTGGCATCATCTTGGCATGAATGCATATGTGTTTTGAATGATTATTTTCATGCACGCCTTGAAACTGTTGTTACTGTTTTGCAGATGAGCATGAGAGACTTTATGCGGTAAGGATATTCATCACTGGCTGCTGAAGCTTCTTCATGTACATTTGCATTGACAAAATCATTTTATATGGCATGTACAAAATGTACTTTGATGTGCAAATTATTTTTCTCTCAGTCCTTTATGCGATCTACACAGTTTGTTGGATTGAGGAGGTCACACATTTTCCTCTGTTTTTTCTTGTTCATGTTCCTGCATGATAATTCTGTCCTGTGTGTTGTGTTTACATTAATAAAACCCCCCGTGATCTCAAACAGAGGAATCAATTCCCATAATTCATCTGACATATTAATGCCATTATGAACTCCAGGACGATTATCGTGAGAGAATGCATCTAATTAGATTTAATTCCCGCGCACACCTCAGGGAGAGAAACACACACACACACACACACACACACACACACACACACACACACACACACACACACACACACTTGTTTCGCTATCCTTATGGGGACTTCCATAGGCGTAATGGTTTTTCTACTGTACAGACCGTATATTCTATTGCCCTACACCAACCCTACACCTAAACTTAGCCCTCACAGGAGACTTTTTGCATTTTTAGATTTTCAAAAAACTTCATTCTGTGTGATTTATAAGCTTCTTTACCCGTGGGGACCTCAGTTTAGGTCCCCACCGTGACACGAGTCCCCATGAGTCTGTGTGTATTCAGGTTTAAGTCCCCACCTGAATAGAAAAACAGGTACACACACACACACACAAACACACACACACACACACACAGACAGACAGAGGAAGAGAGAGATATTTATTATTGCTTGAGACATCTTTTATTTTCATGACAAGTTTATTGTTGTTTGTTTGTTTTATCATTAATGTGTTAGTTCATTTAGAACTACACTGACAAGGATCCAGGTGAAAATGTTTTGGCCCTTATATTATTTTCTGCAGCAATTCAATATTATCAGAGTCACAACAGACAACAATCTTCATTAATCCAACAGTTTTGACAAAATCTAAATAATTAAATAATTTCAGTACATTTTACTAATTGAGCCTATTCATTCTCTGTTAATTATAAATTATATATAACTAATTAGGCATTTTCTTTAAAGCAAGTTTGATGCTGTCAAAACAATTAACAGCCAATTAACAGATTTTAATTTTAACCACAAAATATCAACACATTATTTAGATTAACGATTGAAAATAAAATATTGACATCATAATTTGAATTTATAGGTTATATAATATTTTAAAATACATTTAAAATAAATAAAAAGTTTTTTTTTTTTTTTTTTTTTTTTTTTGTAGTTCTCCATATATCAAAAAGTAATGCTTATAATAAACAGTTTCATTTCATCAATTTTTAATGCAAAACCAAATTTGTTGTGAATTTGATCTGCTTTTGGCTCTTATCTACTGTATGTAGACTGCTTGAATTTCTGAGTTGTTTACAAGATTTCATGTGCTGAGCAAAATTAGTCTGTGTGTTTCACAGAGGTGAAGGGAACAACTTCTGTTCCACATTAAAACCCAGTCCAGAGATCTGAGGAGTGAATGTGTAAATCAGGATTCAGATTCCATACCTCAGCCTCGTCTGCGTAGATGGGAATGTCATGAAATGGAGATATGTATTTCCCCTCTGCGTTTTCTATGAGACAAGATAAAAGAGCTTCACAAAGGATCTAAAATACTCTGAGATTAAAGAGATTTTCAGGGTTTATTGTGATGTTTGAACCAAAGACAGAATTCATTATGCAAAACACTTATGGATTCAACAGAAAGCAGATTTTCTTTGAGTCACATGATGATTGGTCACATAGCAACAGTAGTTACATTCTCCTGTTACTTACTACCACCAGCAGATGCTCAACAGTTTGTCTGTTTGTGTGTGTGTATGTGTGTGTGTCTCTCTGTGTGATAAGAGAAGATGATTAAATATACCTACGCATAATTATATAGTTAAGAAGATGCCACTAGATGGGTCATTCCTGTCATGCAGCATCTTTCCAACAATTATAAAATGAATATGCTTGTGAAATTTAAGGAAGCAGATATTCAGCTTTACTAATTATGTCTTGATGAGTTTTAGTGTAAATGTTCATTTCTCAGTGAGTGACTGACAGTTACATGAGCATGCCAGCTTGAAGTTAATTAAACAAATAACGAGGTGGAAAGTGATATTGGGCACAGATAAACCTGACAAATTTTATGTTAATTAAAACAATGTTTACAAGATGTTTTCATCTACTCAAGTAGAGAAAGGATTTAAAATCAGTCTTCGTTCACTTCATTGTGAGACTGTGAGGTTAGTATTTGATCGACTGTACTGGTCTGCATGACAGGACAGGAATGAAATCTGAGTGCAGTGTTGATGATGAATGGATGAGCTGTGACACTTACTGAAGTAAAGTCTGTAGTGGGCCGTGTTTTCTCTGCCTCGCTCCTCCACGCTGAAGCTCATGCTGCCTGTTCTTCCTGCTCTGTTGAGTTCTGACTCTTACTGACGGCCGCTGAGACGCTGCTAATCCCATAATCAGACGCTGATCCTGCAGAGAGAGAGAGAGAGAGAGACAGAGAGAGAGTGTAGATCTGTCAGAGTTCACCAGACTGTTATTACAAAACAGATTATTTATTCATTGTGCCTTATCTATCCATCCGTCCATCCGTCCGTCTATCTATCTATCTATCTATCTATCTATCTATCTGCCTGAACATCTGTTTGTCTCTTTATCAGTTTGTCCATCCGTAAATGATGGCAGTCTGTTAAGCACATTTTTAAAGTTCAATTCAATTCAATTCAATTCAAGTTTATTTGTATAGCACTTTTCACAATACAAATCGTTGCAAAGCAGCTTTACAGGAAATTAAGTTTCTACAATATATGTATATATTGTAGAAACTTAATATATTTAACTTTTGGCGAAATTTGGAAGTTCTGTATGTTGTCTGAGGGTTGGCATCATCTGAAGTCCTCTGAGGGGTTGCCATCATCTCTTTTCAGGTGTTCTGGATACAGACTGAAGCTTGTGTAAATCCTAGTTAACACGGGATGTTAATCCCGTGGCAGAAACAGAGAAACAAATAGATACATAATTAGCATAGCTGCTGTTCCAACCAAGCAAAAATGATTTGTTCAATTCAAGCTAAAGAACAATAATGTGTGTTTGATCAGATATAACTACAGTACAAGATTATGAGATGCATTATGTGAATGCTTGGCTAAAGAAATGTGTCTTTAATCTAGTTTTAAACAGAGAGAGTGTGTTTGAATCCCGAACGTTATCAGGAAGGCTATTCCAGAGTTTGGGAGCCAAATGTGTAAAGGCTCTACCTCCTTTAGTTGACTTTGCTATCCTAGGTACTACCAAAAGTCAAGAGTTTTGCGACCTTAGGGAGCGGGATGGATTGTAGCGTGGTAGAAGACTAGTTAGGTACGCAGGAGCTAAACCATTAAGGGCCTTATAGGCAAGTAATAATATTTTGTAACTGATGGGGAACTTAATAGGTAGCCAGTGCAGAGACTGTAAAATTGGGGAAATATGATCATATTTTCTTGACCTGGTAAGGACTCTAGCCGCTGTGTTTTGGACTACCTGTAGCTTGTTTATTGAACATGCAGGACAACCAGCTAGCAGTACATTACAATAGTCCAGTCTAGAGGTCATGAATGCATGAACTAGCTTTTCTGCATCAGAAACAGGTAACATGTTTCGTAGCTTGGCAATGTTTCTAAGATGGAAGAATGCTGTTTTTGTAACATGGGAAATATGATTTTCAAAAGACAAGTTGCTGTCTAATATAACACCCAGATTTTTGACTGTAGAGGAAGTAACAGTACATCCATCTAGTTGCAAATTGTAATCCAAGAGATTCTGTGTACTGTTTTTCGGTCCAATAAGTAATATCTCTGTCTTATCTGAATTTAATTAGAGAAAATTATTGGTCATCCAATCTTTTACATTTTTAACGCACTCTGTTAGCTTAGATAATTTAGAAGTTTCATCTGGTCTTGTTGAGATATATAGTTGAGTATCATCAGCATAACAATGGAAACTAATCCCGTATTTTCTAATAATATTACCAAGGGGCAACATGTATATTGAAAATAGCAGAGAACTTAGGACAGATCCTTGTGGTACTCCATACTTTACTGGTGATAATTGAGATGACTCCCTGTTTAAATAAACAAAGTGGTAGCGATCAGACAGGTAGGATCTAAACCATCTTAAAGCCTGCCCTTGAATACCCGTATAGTTTTGTAATCAATCTATGAGTATGTCATGATCTAAAGTGTGCACACTAGCGATTAAGGTCACTCTTGTGTTCGACTTCATCTGCAGCAGCAAGGCTTATCATCTACTGTAGGCATCTAAAAGCAAAAGCAGTTCTCTCAGAGCACTTCGTCTCGCAGCTGCTGAACTCCAAGAGCTGAGACCTCAATTTCCTCTGCGTTTGATTCATTCTGCGTAAAACACAGCGGATCTCAACCCTCTGACCTTCACATGTGCTGCTTGTTTTCTGTGTCTCTGCCACAGTGTTGTATCCTGAGGGCACATCAGCATGTGTAAATGTCAGAGTGTGAGAGGAGGACGCACTGTGATCCAAACACACACTCACCCACAACAGCAGGTGGGAGAGAAAGGAGTTTAGTGCAAAGCCAATTACAGGCCAGATTACCCTCCTGCTGCACTGATTCCACCAGCACTGTCTCATAAGATGCTTATGGAAGCTGATTTTTAACCTGGTCACGTTATAGATAGTAACACAGACTCAAAATAAGGCTGGGGATGTTCCTCCTCATTAGTGTGTAGTGGAACAGACTCAAATCTGTGTCTGAATGAAGTGTCACGGTTCATGTAAAAAGAAGAACAAACAAGAAAAGAGGTGTAAACAGTTAAAAGCTGTATATTTACAGTATCAGTTTTCTCTGAACTCTTCTAGAATGTGCATAAGTGCAGGATTTAATGAAGTCCCACTGAGTGCAATTAAAAACAGTACAGAGTTGAATATATTTGTATCTGACAGCGTCTGCTGTGACAGGGCAATCAGAACTCTTTGGTACCAAAGTCTTGTTTTACTGCGTTTTTACAATATTTCAGCTAAAGTGCCGTTTCTGTTATATGTTTCAACAAAAACCCAGTATGATACGAGCTAAGATGGAACATTCTAATTTTTTTTTCCCCGAATGTTCTCTGAACATTCCAAATGTCCAGTTTAAATGTTCAAGGAAAATTCCATTTTATAATTTAACATCACATTTGAAATCTCTGAATGTTTTGAATTGAGTAGTAACATTTAAAGAATGTTGTTTAGAATGTTCAGAGAACATTCAAAAGTAACATTTCCATAATGTTTGTAAAATGATTAAATGGAATGCTCCCTTAACATTTGCATAACCAAGGAAAAAACATTTTAAAAACATGGACATTTTGAACATTCTGAAATAATAGTTTTTAAGACCTAATAAGTATGTTAGCAAGTGTTCTTGTTTATATTTTTATTAGCTGGGTATGCATATATTTTCCATACCCCAAATGTCCCTCAGGTTTTAAAGATGTAAATCAGATTACTTTCTTTTATTATAATATGTCAGTGAACATGGAGTGAATTTGAAATCATTTCTACTTTAGTTTGACTTTGTTTTGAGACTTTTTGACCAGCATGTGGAGGTCAAATTCACACTTTAGAATCAGAATCAGAATGAGCTTTATTGCCAGGTATGTTTGCACATACGAGGAATTTGTTTTGGTGACAGAAGCTCCACAGTGCGACAGAATGACAGTGACAAGACACAGATAATAAAAATAATAATATACAAATATAAAAAATAGACAATGTGCAAAATAGCACAAACACAGTATACAAAATAGACAATTTAGTATGTACAGGTATGTTAGGTGCAAATTTTAAATGTAATAAGTATATGTGTTAAATAAATAAGTGTATGACAGTGTTGTGTGTTTCATGTTTATTGTTAAGTTTTCAAGTGTTCATGAGATGGATTGCCTGAGGGAAGAAACTGTTTCTGTCCTGGTCGTTCTGGTGCTCAGAGCTCTGTAGCGTCGACCAGTGTGCTGGATGTGAGTGGTCCAGAGTGATTTTGCCGGCCCTTTTGCTCATTCTGGATGAGTACAGTTCTTGGAGAGTGGGGAGGGATGTACCAATGATTCGCTCAGCAGTCCGGACTACCCTCTGTAGTCTTCTGAGGTCAGATTTGGTAGCTGAGCTGAGCCAGACAGTTATTGAAATGCAGAGGACGGATTCAATGATGGCGGAGTACAACTGTTTCAGCAGCTCCTGTGGCAGGTTGAACTTCCTCAGCTGGCGAAGGAAGTACAGCCTCTGCTGGGCCTTTTTCACAATGGAGTCTATGTGAATGTTCCACTTCAGGTCCTGAGAAACGGTGGTGCCCAGGAATCTGAATGACTCCACTGCAGTCACAGTGCTGTTCATGATGGTGAGTGGAGGGAGTGCAGGGGGGTTTCTCCTGAAGTCCACGATCATCTCCACTGTTTTGAGCGTGTTGAGCTCCAGGTTGTTGAAACTGCACCAGACAGCCAGCTCTTTAACCTCCTGTCTGTAAGCAGACTCGTCACCGTCCTGGATGAGGCCGATCAGTGTGGTGTCTTCTGCAAACTTCAGGAGCTTGACAGAGGGGTCTTTAGATGTGCAGTCGTTGGTGTAGAGGGAGAAGAGCAGTGGGGAGAGAACACAGCCCTGAGGAGCTCTAGTGCTGATGGTGCGGGTGCTGGATGTGAATTTTCCCAGCCTCACTAGCTGCTGCCTGTCTGTCAGGAAGCTGGTGATCCATTGACATACGGAGGTGGGGACAGAGAGCTGAGTTTGTTTATTCTGAAGGGTGTCCGGGATGATGGTGTTAAAAGCTGAGCTGAAGTCCACAAACAGGATCCTCACATAAGTCCCTGGTCTGTCCAGATGCTGCCGGATGAAGTGCAGTCCCATGTTGACTGCATCATCCACAGACCTGTTTGCTCTGTAGGCAAACTGCAGGGGGTCTAGTAAGGGTCCAGTGATGTCCTTCAGATAAGCCAAAACCAGTTTTTCGAATGACTTCATGACCACAGATGTTAGAGCCACAGGTCTGTAGTCATTAAGTCCTGTTAACTTGGGTTTCTTTGGGATGGGGATGATGGTGGAGTGTTTAAAGCAGGAAGGGACTTCACACAGCTCCAGTGATCTGTTGAAGATCTGTGTGAAGATGGGGGCCAGCTGGTCAGCACAGGATTTCAGACAGACTGGTGTCACACCATCTGGGCCTGGTGCCTTTCTTCTCTTGTTCTTTATGAAGACCTGGCGCACATCATCTTCACTGATCTGCAGTGCGGGGGGAGGGGGGGTATGCAGGTTGCAGGAGCTGTTATTGGTGTTTTTTCAAACCTGCAGTAGAACTCATTCAGATCGTCTGCCAGTTGTTGATTCTCCACAGTGCTGGGGGATGGTCTCTTGTAATTGGTGATGTCTTTCAGACCTTTCCACACTGAAGCAGAAGCACTGGAAGAGAACTGGTTCCTTAGCTTTCCAGAATAATTCCTCTTTGCCACTCTGATCTCCTTTTCCTTTGTCCCCCTTTGTCCCCCTTCCTGTGAGCATCTTCTTTGGCCTGATGGAGCTGTCTGAGTTTTGCAGTGAACCACGGTTTGTCGTTGTGGTAAGTTAGATAAGTCCTGGTAGGAATGCACATATCTTCACAGAAACTGATATAAGATGTTACAGTCTCTGTGAGCTCGTCCAGATCGTTTGCAGCAGCTTCAAAAACACTCCAATCAGTAAAGTCGAAACAGGCTTGTAAATCCAACTCTATTTCATTAGTCCAACTCATTACAGTCCTTAATACAGGTTTAGGTGATTTCAGTTTCTGCCTGTAGGTCGGTATTATATGAACCAAACAGTGATCAGAGAGTCCTAAAGCTGCCCGTGGGACAGAGTGATATGCATCCTTTATTGCTGTGTAACAGTGATCCAATATATTATTGTCTTTGGTGGGACATGTAACATGCTGTCTGTATTTTGGTAGCTCACAGGAGAGATTTGCTTTATTAAAGTCCCCTAGAATGATTAAAACAGAGTCCGGGTGTTGTTGCTCAGTCTAATGAAGAGCACTTCTAGATCGGGACAGCACATCTTCTTTAACACTGTTACATCTGTACACCACCTTTCATTGATGTAAAAGCACATCCCGCCGCTGCACAATTTCCCCATTGATTCTGCATCACGGTCCGCTCTGAACAGCTGAAAGCCCGGCAGATGAAGCACGCTGTCCGGAATGGCATTCAGCCAGGTTTCCGTGAAACACAGAGCAGCAGAGTTTGAAAAGTCCTTGTTTAACCGGGAAAGCAGAAGGAGTTCATCCGTTTTGTTGGGTAGAGAGCGGAGATTTGCCAGATGGATGCTAGGCAACACCGTTCTGAATCCGTGCTGTCTGAGCTTCACGAGCACGCCGGTGTAGCAGTCTATTCCGTTCCCCTCTGGAATTCCTGTTCCCCCTCGACTAAGCGTGTCTGCTTAGTGGGTTGCCAAGTCTGTGTAATAAACCCGACCAAATTGTTCATCAAAAATTTCCCCAAAGTAGCCCAATTCCTCGGTAAAAAGACTGTGGATTTGGCAGCACTGCAGCATGCAAATACACCAAAACACAACTGGATGTACAAATGTCTTGCTACACTGCAGCACAGCAAAATGATTCTCAAACTCCAGTTTATGTTCTGTGATTTTTTTTTATTCATCTTGCAATTGTTCCTTTGTTTTTGTCTTATGTCCGAGTTTTCGCAGTTTAATTTTGCCTATGCAAATTAGTGTAATCTGTCCGTGCTGACGTCCAAACTCAGGGCATAGGCTATTACTGTTTCCATATAGAGCAACAATACATTTTAATTAATATTCTATTTGATTAATCTGTTTACCTTCTTACTGATACAGTGGAATATATTTAATCTGAACACTTATCCAAACGTTATTGTTTTCACAAGAAAGCCTTGCATATAAGATGCAAGTGTGGAAAATAATGTTGTAATTGTAATTGGCATACAATCTAAGTGCACCAGATAAATCAATCGATCAATCATTCAAAATAGCTCAGTTATAAATTAGCGAGATGACCACAAAATGTCACCTGAATGACTGTTCTTGTTGGCATATGAAAGCAATGGATCCAAACCTATATGAGGAAATTCTAAATTACAAAACTCGAGGTGTATCCATTTGTCATAAAAAAGAGCAGATATATTTAATTTGCAGATGTTCCTCCAGTTTCCAAGTTGATGGTAAGCAAACTACTTTAAGTGATAACTCCTCTACACTGACAAGTTTTCTCATAGTGAAGTGAGGTATAGTGATACACCAAGACTTGATACTAACAAAAAGTCAATGCTTGTCAAGGAACTATACTTAACTGACTTGAAGCAACTAGCACATTGACAATCACCTGTTTTACCATTTCAGTTTAAATGTGACTATTCCTTCAACTGAGCCTTTAGAACCTCATTGCAGGTTATTTGTTTAGATTTTAACAATAAAGCTATTTCAATAGATGGCAAACTTTATCACATCTCCTCAAAAAACAATGTAAAGTTAAGAAGAAAAGTGGTTGCTGGACAAAAAGAGGCCAGCCAATTTTTATTTTAGAATTAGAACATTGTGGAACCAAAAAACAAAAAACAAAGTAAGCTTGCCATTTCAGCTAGATTCAACTGGCCCAGAATAGGGGTGGACATTGATAAATGGGTAAACAGGCTACACATTTCTTTTCCTTTTCAACATCGCTGTGAGACATATAGTACATATGATTGTGTTATGGAATGCATTTCTCACGTGCTTATTTCTGAACATCAGGTTTTGCAGTGTGCCCAGTGCCAGTTTAGCAGGAGCCCAAGTACATCCCAATATGTGTATGTAAGCTTGCTGTCCACAGATGTGCATGGATTTTGAGATAGGGAAGTCATGAGGTCACAAAATGTAAATGTATTAATGTTGCTATTTTAATTTTAAGGTGGACAAGCCTCTGGAACTGCTGGGCATGGATTTAGTGGGGAAAGTCACCAGGACCATCAATGGAAATTAGTACATTTGTGTCCTGGTTGACTATTGCACAAATAGCCAATGCTAACTCTGAATAAATCTGAAGCAGTTGTCTCTCACTGCATTAATTTCTTTTACAGGTTTGGGGCACCAAAGAGAATTCTTACTGACCAAGGCACAGAGTCTGTTAACCAGCTTTGTAGTTTATTGAATGAAGCAAAGAAAGAAAAATCAGTATCCATGAAAATTTTCATGTGTGCATAGGATTCTGATTTGTACACAACATTTATGGTTCATTGTATATTTATTTTAATGTAGCCTATGTTTTGCACACACCACACACAAGGATTTTTTTAAGCTTTCTTTGCACACATACAACAACAGCAAGACATAGGCCTATAATAAAAAAATAAAAATAAATTACCATAAATGAATAAATATAAGACAGCATAAAACAGAATAGCCAAAGCCTTAAGCATCACATTGAAATCGGTAATAAATTTGATTGGGGAACAGAATCGACTGCTACACCGGCTCGCTTCCCCCGTCTGCGCGTCCTGAAGCGACTGAACAGCGCTGCTGATCCGCCGATACTATGTTCAGCAAAACGTCCGAATAATCAAAAACCGATAGCAGATTTTGTGGTGTGTTCTGCCGAATGTTCAGCAGTTCATCCCTGGTGAAACTGATCGTGTTTGACAAACAAAAAAACAGGAAAAACTAACAAAAACACTAAAACAACTGGAGAGCCAAGCGCCATGGCTGCCGTGTGCGGCGCCACACAGCATTAGTGAATCCATATTAATCCCAACGGTGCTGCTGCTTCTTCAGATCCATCAGTACATGATATTATTGATGTATCCTTTATTATATTAATGTTAACTAGCATTAAATGACTGATAATAGATTTTAGAAACACCGCATCACCTAAAACAGCAGCCTATAACTAGATATTTGGCTACTGGTTAACATTAACCAGTAGTTAACACATAAAGTCATTTTAGAAGCATTTATATTTATATAGTAAGACCAGCAATATCTCAGGTCAGTTTGGATTTCTTGACTTTAACATTTGGATTGTTTATTAGTTGAGCTGTTTTTAATGGTTTAGATTTATAACAAACCCTGTAGCAGGTCAAGGTTTGGCTGGTTAGTATTGGTTACTACACCATTTGGCTGCTAAAAGCTTCTTTATCCATTGAGAAACATTCAGGAGTCATGTATTCTGACTCCGAGGAAATAAATCATACACTATTTTTTGGCAGACATATAGAGTAACTGTGATCGGATGGCTGTCTCCTGCAGTGCTGCTGTCCTCCAATGGGAGGAGCTGCTGCAGATCTCCAGCTGTCAATCAAACGGATGGATGCTGGTGCTCATAGAGGTTAGAGATGTTATTTCATGCTTCAGTTCACTCCAGTGGACCGGAGATACCAACATAAAGAACAAAAGTGACTGTAACACTATCACAGTTACACAAAACCACTGCAGCAGATTCAGCTGAGCATCACTTATAAAACAGACCGGGGCTAGTTGTCACATGGTGAATATTGAATTGGACAATGTTTGTTTTCTCCATCAGTGGTTTTGTATGTTTGTTTCAATCATCTAGAATAATGTTTGTGAATGCTGAAAACTTAAGTTTCAAGTTGTCACATGCATTTTAACTGTTGTCATTTTTGTAAGTGCTTGTTTTCTGTACTTTCTGTAGGCCAGAAGCAATAATTTGTAGTTACTTTTTCCATTTTTGCATGTTCATGAATTGTTCATCATCATTTACTGCCTAAATTCTACTGCAAAGCCTTTAATAGGCTAATTAATGGCAGGTTTGCCTTGTGACAACTTACCCCATATAGTGTGACAACATGCCCCATTATTGTTTGTATGTTTTTTGCAGGCATTGATGTTAAAAATTTGCAGTAGTTTTTGTTTTGGTCAATACAGAACTGACTTTATTCCAGCAAAAAATGTGACAACTAGCCCCGGTCTCCCATTTATATAACTCAAACTTTTTTCAAACTCTTTTTATTTGAGTTTGAAAGGCTGATTAAAGTTGATTAGTCCAGAGTTTTGCTTTAAATATTCATATTTGTCATTTTGTGAACTGTCAGCTTTTTCATGAAACACTGCTTATAAAAAGACATTTTCACAGGCATGTGAAGTTTTACATCTTAATTTCTCTAATTAGCTGTCAGTGTTTTTCTGAAGGTAAACAGACACATCACAGCATGAATGGTAATCACTGTTTGTTTTACAGAGCAAATAGTTTTACATACATCTGCATATCAAACAACACTAGATCAGCAGAACTACACCACAAACACTTACTTCCAAATATCAGTCCATGAATCATTTAATACATTGACTGTTTTTCATGTCCTTAATGAAGGCGTGTAATGTGTGTGTGCTGTACATTTCTGCAGCATGCAAGCATGCATCGTTCTATTGAAGGAACAGCTCCCTCAAAAATGAAGAATAATTTTTTAAATCACCCTCATGTTGAGCAGAAGAGAGCTGTGATTGTTAGTCTCAGTTAGGGCTGCACGATTAATTCAAAAGGAATCACGATATGGCTTAGCTGATTATCAAAGCTGTAATTTAATGTTTAACGTTTGAAAATGAAGAACTTAAGACAGCCAGAAATATTAGCACTGTAAAATAAAATTATTATTATTATTATTATTATTATTATTATTATTATTATTATTATATTCTTAAATACTACACCTAGATCCTTTTACTAGATCCTAGTAAATAAATACTAGACCCTTTTAAGTTACAATGTAATATTACAATAGTAATAGTAGTTAAATATTACAATAGTAATATTTCTTAATAATAATAATAATTATTATTATATTTTTCTTAAATACTACATGTTTTTATTTTACAGTGAAATATTACAATAATAGTATTGTAGTGTTTCATAAAAGTCAAGTATAACAATAATAATGAAATATTACAATAATATTAATATTTCTTATCCTATTATTAATAATAATAATAATAATAATAATAATAACAACTGTTAGTAGTAGTGGTAGTAGTAGTTCTATTAGTAGTAATATATTTTTCTAAAATACTGGAACTTTTTATATTACAGTAAAATGCTGCAACAGTAATATTAAAAAATAATATAATATTACAGTGCTAATATTTCATTTCTTATTGTTAACAACAATTGTACTACTACTTCTAATACTAATGTAGTAATTGAAATAATACAGTAATATTTCTTAGCTTTTCTTTTTCTTATAATGCTTTTCTTAAATACTAGATCTTTTTTATTTCACAAATACTACAATAGAAATATTTGCTATTTTCATATTTTATTATTATTAATGATAATATAGTTATTATTATTATTATTATTATTATTATTATTATATTTTTTCTTAAATAGATATTTTTATTTTACAGTAAAACATTACAATAGTATATTTTATTAAGTAATAATAATAATAATAACAACAACAACATGTTAGTATTATTATAATAAAATTGGGTCAAATTGTGCAGTTAACCACAGCAAACCTGGAGCCTTTTAAAAAATAAAATGCATTTTTATAAATTTCAATCTTAATTGTTATCAGAAACATCATTGTTTGTTTGTTTTTTCCCCCAAACCATGCAGCCCTACTGTCAAATATGTGTGTGTGTGTGTGTGTGTGTATGTGTGTGAGTGTGTGTGTGTGTGTGTGTGTGTGTGTGTGTGTGTGTGTGTGTGTGTGTGTGTGTGTGTGTGTTTGTGTGTGTGTGTGTGTGTGTGTGTGTGTGTGTGCGCGTGTTTTTGTGACAAATGAGGACATAAATTTGTATAATGACATGGGTATGACATAGGTATTACAAGGAGAAGGTGACTTTTCAGGACATTGCCAAATGTCCCCACTTTTCAAAACGCTTATAAATCACACAGAATGGAGTGTATTGAAAATCTGAAATAGCAGAAAGTTTCCTGTAAGGGGTAGGTTTAGGTGTAGGGTTGGTGTAGGGCAATAGCACATACAGTTTGTACAGTATAAAAACCATTACGCCTATGGTATGTCCCCACTTTTCACAAAAACAAACGTGTGTGTGTGTGTGTTTGTTTGTGTGCATGCATCTATGTGTGTGCATGTTTGTGTGTGTGTTTGTGTGCATGCATGTGTGTTTGTTTGTGTGCATGCATGTGTTTGTGTGCATGCATGTGTGCGTGTTTGTGTGCATGCATCTGTGTGTGTGTCCATGTTTGTGTGCATGCATGTATGTGTGTGCATGTTTGTGTTTGTGTGCATGCATCTGTGTGTGTGTGTGTTTGTGTGCATGCATCTGTGTGTGTGTGTGTTTGTGTGCATGCATCTGTGTGTGTGTGTGTGTGTCTGTGCGTTTGTGTGTGTGTTTGCGCATGTGTGTGTGCAGTGGTTTCACAGTAGCCTTTGTGTGTGTTCATAAGCATCTCAGTTCACTCCTTCAGTCCAGATCCTCCAGAACCAACTCATCTTGCCGCTCTCCGTTGCAGAACTCTCTCCTTCCGTCTCTCTGAGCATCAGGCCTGTTTCGATCCGCAAATACGCGGTTGTGTTTCCATGCTCCGTTGCGTCTGGGCTGCGGCTGCAGCTCTTCCAGCAAACACAGGCCCAGTTTAAACGCCGCCTGAAAGCCGCGCCGGAAGTTCTCATTAAAGTATCCGTAAACGATGGGGTTGACGCTGCTGTTGAAGAAGGCCAGCCAGTGAGCGAACGGGAAAACATAGACAGCCACCAGATCCAGCTGAGCGGCCGAAAGCTTTCCATAGTCTGTCAGCATCATGAGGATCCAGAGCGGCAGCCAGGAGACAGCAAACAGCAGAGCAACCATCAGCAGCATGTTCACTACTCTCAGCTTTCTTTGGAAACCCCTGCGGCTCTCATCTTCGCGGATGGACGTGGGCGATTTGACCAGTTTGAGGGCGATTCGCGAGTACATGATGACGATGAGAGTGACTGGAGCCAGATAGATGTGTGAGAAGAGCACTGTGGTGTAGATCTTCCTCATGCTCTGATCGGGCCAGGCCTCCCAGCAGGTGTACAGCGGCTGCGTCTCATTGTCTCGGTCCACTGTGAAGTGCAGGACGTCCTGAGAAACGGTCAGTGTGATTGCGGACGGACACATGATGCCGATGGCCAGCGCCCAGATGAAGGCGATGGTGATGATGGCCTGACGCCGCGTCAGCTTCTGCTGGAACGGATAGACGATGCAGCGGAACCTGGAACAAAGGAAAACAAGGTTATCTGGACAGTACTGTATGGAAGAAACTAAATCATGCTTTGGTAAACTGTAATTATGAGATTAGGAGGTTAATATTATGACCACAAAATTGAAATGATGATGTAAAAAAACTGAATTATAAATTTAAAAAGATCTACAGTTTGACAAAAAAAAAAGAATTCTAAATTTAAAAAGATTTAAATTATGACAAAAAGTCATAACTATGAGGGAAATAGTCATAATTTTGAAAAATTACATGAGATTAAAAAAATTAACATTCTGAAATAAATAAATTGAAATTATGAGATTAAGGAGTCAAAATTATGACCACAAAACTGAATTGATGACATAAAAAGTCAAAATTATGAGTCAAAATCATATAGTCATAGTTATAAAATAGTCAAATATTTGAGATTTTAAAAGTTAAAGTGATGAGAAAAAAAATCTAAATTATCACAAAAAAAACTGTATTATGAATTTAAAAAGATCTAAATTATGATAAAAATGAATTATAAATGAAAAAGATCTAAATTATGATAAAAAATCATAATTATGAGGGAAAAAGTCAAACTAAATCAAAATTATGAGATTTTTTTAATAATGACAAAATGCCATAGATTTGAAAAATGAAATAAAAATTATGAGATTAAAAAAATGAAAATTCTGAAATAAATAAATTGAAATTATGAGATTAAAAATTCAAAATATGTATTTATATGTATATTTTCGGAGATTAAAAAAATCTAAATTATAAGATTTAAAAAGTTAAAATTATGACAAAATAAAAATAATTGAGAAATTTCTAAATTATGAAAATCTAAATTACGAGATAAGGTTGATGTCATGAAAAATCCAAATTATGAGATAAAAATAAAAAATGACATAAAATTTCATAACTATTGAAAAAAAGTGAAATTGATGAAATTAAAAAGTTGAAATTATTACATAAAAAGTCATAATTATGAGATTACGCACAAGTCAAAATTATGAGATTATTATAAAAAAAAGTAAATTATGATATTTAGAAAGTCAAAATTATGCCAAAAAGTAATTATGAGATTAAAAAGTCTAAATTATGACATAGTCCTAATTGAGAACAATTCTAAATTATGACATACTAAATCAAAATTAGGAGATAAAAATGAAAACTGTACATAAAATGTCATAATAAACGTAACATTTATGAGATTAAAAAGTTGAAATTATTACATAAAAAGTCAAACACAGCCAGAATTTCAGAATTTCACGTCTGAATTTTGTATACGTATATACCAACAAACCATATGCAAATATAGTCTCAGATACAGCAGCTTCATTGGCTGCTGTGCATGTTGTCGCATTAATGCATATAAACAATTTCGCGCATTCCATTTAACTCTTTCCCCGCCAGTGTTTTTTTTTTTTTTTTTTTAAAGTTGCCAGCCACCGCCAGCATTTTTGATCATTTTCACAAAAAAACAATGGCACCCAGTATTTATTTATTTATTTATTTTTGGTATGAATATCTGAACATGCAAGATGTCAAAAGAAAGAACAGAGCTTCTGCGTTTTATTATAGCTTCATGCATTCTGTTTTTTTTTTTTATCAAGACTTGAATACGGGTAAGTTTCATTAAAAAAATGACATTTTGATCAAAAAGGTATAAGAAAATTGTGTTTTTGTCGAAGACTAATTCCAGATCAGATTCAGATCGATGATCAAAACATAGATGGAGTCGATCACTTCCATCAACACATCTAAAGCTTGCACAGTCATACCACTCCCCGGATCGACATTTCATTCAGTAACATTAGGCAGTTGTGATTTATATGCTGTTTAATGCTTGATGATCACGTTAATTTACATCTGCTTACATACGCGATCACTTGTTTCTGCTGCTTCTTTGCCGTGTTTGGATTCAGACATTTACTACTCTTTCAGAAGCAGCGTAATAGCACCTCCTACCGTATAACAGTAAAAACACGGAAAGCTGGCAGTTTCTATCAATGGAAAAAAAGTTAAAGACTTTTGGCCCCGTCTGCCTTCCATACTTCCAGGCCTCACCCCTTTTTTGCACAATCCATAGGTGGGAATTAATTAAATGAGTGACTCTGTGACTTAACAAAAGCTGGAAGAAGCGTGCTGGAGTCCGAACGAGCCGTTTGTTGAAGTTCTTGAAAAGTGTTTTCTGTTAAGGAGAATATCTCCCTTTGGAGTGGACTTTGAGCTTTGTGACCTTGCAGGTCTTTTTTTATGCTCAAACAGCAACATTACACACTAACTACAGTCGAAAAAGTGAGAAAGCAGAATAGGACCCCTTTGAAGCACCTCAAAGATTTGACTTCTTCCTCAAAAGCACAGAATTATTGCAACCTACTGCAGTACCTAAGAATCAAGCTGATAGATTGATTACAAAAGCTGAATGCACACTGACTCATGCAGGTCGAGGAGAGCCAGTGGTCTGAATCAACCTGGCAATTTCAGCTTCTGTGTGCAACATGTACAGACTGTGGGCGACTCAGAGACGCAGCTCCAGTCGCTAAATTACTGCTTTGTTAAATACAAACCAATGTGACATAACGTGTGAAGTGTCTGTCAAATGCTTTCTGTGTATGTGTGTGTCATGACAGTTTCTCAGAAGGAAGAACGGCGCTCTCATTGACACCAGCTGTCATCTTCTACTTAATGGTGCTTTTAAAATCTGTTTTGACTTACTTTCTTTTGTGGAACACAAAGGGATTTTTCATGTTCATCTGTTGTTCTTTTTCCAAACAATACAAGCACATTGTGCTCATGTCTGTCAATGAGCAGACAGAAGCTTAATAACAGTTTTTCATTTTCTTCTGAAGACAGTGAGAGCTGAATGTTTTGGCTGGATCCAAAAAAAGAAAAAAGTCATGCTTTGGTAAACCATAATTATGAGATAAAAAAAAATCGAAATGACATTAAAAATAGAACATTTTGAAAATGTTAATGTTTTATTAAATAAAAGGTCAAAATTATGTTTAAAAAGTCAGATTTAAAAGTTGCAATTATGAGATAAATGTGGACACTATGACACACTAATCATAATTAAGACATAAAAAGCTGAAATTACTTTAACATATCATTTCAAGTCAAAATTAGATATTTAAAAAGATAAAATTATGCCAAAAATAGAGATTATGATATTAAAAAGTCTAAAATATGACAAAAAGTAATAATTATGAGAAAAAGTGAAAATGATGGCATACTAGGTCATAATTAGGATTTATAAATGTTACGATTATTAAATGTCAAAATTCTGGTATTGAAAAATCTAAATTATGCCAAAACAGAAGATAAATTAAAGTCAAAACTATGACAGCAATTCATAATTATGAGAAAAAAAGTGAAAATTATGACATACCAATTCATAATTGTTCATTTTAAGATAAAAAGTACAAATTCAGATAAAAAGTCAAAATTAAGACATTAGAAGTCAAATTTATTTATTTATTTGTTTATTTTGGGTGGAAAATATGGTAGCTGAATGTTTTTGTGTTCCACAGAAGAGAGAGAGAGTCATATGGGTTTGGAAAGACATGAGGGTGAGTAAATGTTGACAGAATTATCTTTTCTTTTTTTTTCTTTTTTTGGCTCAGTTATTAATTTAATTCACACAGAAAGAACTCAGAGTGATTGATCAGAGCTGGTTTTGCATGTAGAGTAGCACAGATTATCTTGGTAAAGTGCATCATTACTGTATTTCTCAGCGGCTCACAGACAGCCATGTGAATGATGCTGGTTGTTTGTATTCATGTGAAGTGCAGAGGGTGAGACTTATTAACCTTTCCACTGCGATGGCCACCAGCGTGAAGACAGACGCCGAGACTGAAGCTCCCTGGACGAGTCCACTCATTTTACAGATCACCACATCAAACGGCCAGCCTGCGCCAGACATAATGAGAGAGAGAAGAAAAGAGCACTTATATACAGCTCACACAAACACAGCTCTCCAGCGACTCGCTGATCCGATTTAAAGTAACAAACTACTTCAAAAACCAGGGGGAAACAAACAAATGCGCTGTATATAGTTATTTATGATTGAAGAAACAACTCTTCTTGTGAAAGTGGAGGAATATTCATTTCATTTGTGATTTCTGTTTCAACAGCAATTTATCTAAATCTAAATTATGACATATTGGTCATAATAATGGCATAGAAAGTCATCATAAAAAAGTAGAACTTATGGCATATGTCGAAATGATCAAGAATATCAGCATAAAATATTGCATTTGTTAAATAAAAAGCCAAAAGAATATGTTTAAAAAGTCTAAATTATGGGATTGAGAAATCAGAATTATGACAATATGCTACAAAGAAAAAAAAAAAATGAAAGTATGACATAAAAAGTCATAATTATAAGATTAAAAAGTAGAAATTGTGACATAAAAAGTTGAAATGATCAAGAAAATCAACATAAAATATATTATGTTAATAAATAATTCAAAATAATTAGTTTGAAAAGTCAAAATGATGGGACTGAGAAGTGAAACTTTGGAAAAAATGTCATAATTATGAGAAAAAAAGTTGAAATTGTGAACAAAATTGTGACAAAAAGTAATAATTATGAGAAGAAATTTGATGATATTCTACTTTCATAATTATAAGATAAAACGTAGAAAATTAGGACATACATTGAAATCCCCCCCCCAAAAAATCAACATAAAATACCACAAATATTCAATAAAAAGTAAAAAATTATGTTTAAGAAAAATGATGTCAAAAATTTTTAATTATAACATTAAAACGTCGAAATTATGCCAAAAAAAATTATTATAAGATTAAAAAGTAATAATTATGAGAAAAACCTTTTTGACATATATTATGATATACTAAGTCATAATTATAAGATAAAAAGTAGAAATTAGGACTTGCATTGAAATTATCCCAAAAATATCTAAAGAAAATACCGCAATTATTCAATAAAAAGTAAAAATTATGTTTAAAAAGTCACAATTATGAGAATGAAAAGTCAAAATTATGGCAAATAGTAATAATTATGATAAAAAACTTGAAATTATGACCTACTTTTTATCTTATAACTATGACTTAGTATAAGTTATGACATAAAAAGTAGAAATTAACATTGAAAGTCAAAATTATGATTATTGGTTTATATCTAAGCAAATATACTTGCTGAATAACCCCAGAGTTCATCTTAAGTCTTGAGTTTGTTATTCTAAAAATCAGTACTTGAGGGTTTACATGGTGAAGCTTTATATGTTGCTGTTAAATAATAATAATAATATTAAAAATACATTTTCATTTGTTTAAATATCTGACACATAACCGCTAGACATTTTATCCAACATTAATGACTGTTTTTAAAACAAGAACATTTGCACTGACATTAATTTTCCTTAAGATCCTGCAACACCAAAAAAATAAAAAAATAAAAAAATAATAAAAATCCAGAAACAACCATCCTCAATTCTATTTACACTGTTTCAGTGCAAAATTTGTGAACATGTATATTAAATATTTGACATGAATATTCATGTTTTATTTTTTGCCCAACAATGTTGACATATATTGATGTACAGTGTGTAAACATGAAGAAGCAGGAGGCTACAGCAAAACAATTGAATATATCATTACACATTCAACAGATTGATCTAAATTAATTAGGTTGTAATGATCTGTGGCTCATTGGGTGTTACAGCTGTATTTAACATCCAACAAGTCAATAAATCAGCTGGCATATGGCTGCTTTACACAACACATGTTCTGTATGCAAATGATGAACGGCAAAGGCTTTAATCCGAGTCAAAAGTGTGTAATGCTGACATCACGCAAACAAACACTTGGCGATGTAAACCATGTTTACGTTTGCTGAACGGCTGCAGAGACTCATTTACTGCTGTTGACTCCTGCAGTCTGCAGTCTGAGCACAAAGACACGGTGTGCTGTGAACTGCTCTGAAAGCCCTACATTACGTTTCTGCTGGTGTTTTCCTCCTGTTTTTACTTCACTTTGACAGTAATGAATGCACAGAAACACAAAGATAGTGTGTTTGTTATGCAACAGCCGCACGAATCCTGCGTAAGTGATGCTGCCTCTAATGCTAGGCTTTTCTTCAGTGCTCGCACTTGCTGATAAATGACTGAAATGTACTGAGAACCACAACAAAGATTCAATAACCAGCTCAGTCTGAACAGTTTTATTTTGATGTATTTCCACTGCAAAACGCAGATGCATCAAAATAAAACACCTGTGAAAAATCAAAACGGAAAAAGACTTGACTGACGCAGAAAGATTCACCAATCAAGCATGTTCCCAACAAATAAACAGAAAACATTTATTTATAGTAAATGTGTTACCATTTTTGACAACTGTTAAACCCTGTAAATCCTGACATATGAAATAATAAATAACAAGTATAATATGTGTATATATATATATATATATAGGTGCATCTCAATGAATTAGAATGTCGTGGAAAAGTTAATTTATTTCAGTAATTCAACTCAAATTGTGAAACTCGTGTATTAAATAAATTCAATGCACACAGACTGAAGTAGTTTAAGTCTTTGGTTCTTTTAATTGTGATGATTTTGGCTGTGTGAATCCTCATGAAGATGGCATCATGGAGATGCATGCAAATACTAAAAAATAAACTCTCTCCAGGTACATTAAACCTCCTCCAGTGAACATTAACGCATCTGAAGCACATTTACCTGTGATCAGATTGTCCACCAGCGTGATGGGAAGGCATAAGATGCCCACTAGCAGATCGCTGATGGCCAGGTTGAGTATGAAGATGTTGGTGACGGTTCTCATCTGCCTGTTTTTCAGCACGATGAAGCACACCAGAGTGTTTCCCAGCATGCACAGCAAGAAGATGAGCACATAGGCCAGGATAATGATGGAGGCCACAGCGAGGGAATGCTGGTAGAATGGTAAGAACGTGAGGTTTCCGCTGTTGTTGAAGAAGGTGGTGTGGTTAATACTGATGTTCTCTCTGTAGAAGTGGTTCAGATCCATTGCTGAGAGAGTTTCCAAATCTAAGATTAAGAACAGAGAGATTAAAAATGAAAAATTCTATGCTCAGAAATGATAGTTCTTACATAAACTCGCTTCATTTCATGTATCTTGATTTATGAGTATTTAGATACTTGTGCTGAAACACAAGACAAAAATTCATTCATTTTCTTCTGAAAAAAGAAAAAATATCTGCCTGTGGGGTCAGAAAAATAATCTTGTTTTCCTTTTGAATTAAATTGATTTTTTTTTTGACTCCATTGGCAGATATTTGTTTTTAATTTAAGCATCAACTCAGTGCATTTTGATTTTTCAGAAAACAAGACTTCTTAATGGCATTTTGTATCTGAAGTAAATGTGTGTTAATTTAAGAGAGTTTAAGGGTCAAAGACTAAGTGTTCAATTTTGGCATCAAATTCACAAAAGTGATTTTATAAACACAGGAATTATTTTAAATGCACGTAAAGTGTCTGCTTTAATATTTCAAATAACTTTTGTGAAAATAAAATGTCAAAATATGGGTGAAATAATGTTCCATCATCATTCAGCATAACAAATGAAACAACATACTTATTCTGACCTGTGCTTATTTATTTGACATTTTTGTGGGTGTTTTCTGTAAAGCATGGTAAAATGTATGATGGTCATTATTTTTGCTCAGGAATTTTCATTTTAATTTAAACCTACCTTATTTCATTCATTCATTCATTCATTCATTTTATGCTTGCAGATCCCTTTTTATGTCAGTAATGGAAAACAAGACAAAAATACATTTATTTATTTATTTTTTATTCCAGCGTTCAAACAATTTGCAATAACTAACATCACTTTTTGTCATTTTTCTGCTGTAATTGTGGGAAGGAGTTTAAAAATGAAGTGTTTAAACAATGAAATGCATTAAATTAAGCTGTGAAGGTTCTTTATTCTTATCAGTCTTTAAATTAGCTGTAATATCTAAAAGTAGTTGCGAGCAGCAATTACATGACCAGAAACTGAAGGCAAATCTTTTAAATTGAGATGCAAAGAGTTAAAAGCGCAGTTGTTTAATTTCATGCCAACTGTTTCGAGGACTATGAGCAGATGTGACCTTAATTTCTAACTTTGGCTGCTGTCACCAAACTCTTATCAAACTCTGATGTGCCTCAAGTCCAGTCATCCCAGGGTCATATATTACATTTCATTTTAAAATGCTGATGCATAAGCATGGTCCAGCCTCTCTTTTGACCGGTAAGGTCTGAAGATTCACTTTACATCAACATAATGGACAGGGAACATGGATGACCTTGGAAAGGTGGATTGCACTCTATGACAGAAGGAGTCTACAGAAAGCAGAGCCAAGGCTTTAGGCCATGGATTTCTAGTAAAAAAAAAATTTGCATGCTTTTCCAAACACTAGGTGGTGCTGTTCTGAAAATGTTAAGGTTAAGGTTACACTTAACAAGATGTATTTTTTTTTTAAGTGAAATAAATATCATGACTCCAAAGAGACTCACATTTGGCCAAATTATTATAAAAAAAAATGTGTGTGTGTGTGTATATATATAGATATCTATATATATACACACACACACACACACACACACAGTATATATATATATATATATATATATATATATATATATATATATATGTTATTTATAAATTATATTAAAATTATATTGTCTATTTTATATAATTTATATTAAATTATATTATTTTATTACTATTATTAAATTATATTATTATATTAAAAACATAAAATCTATAAAATATGTATATATACACAGATAGATAGATAGATAGATAGTGTGACGAATGTCCCGAGCGCTCATCAGCGTCGCCCTGGAAACCAACGAGGATCACCTGCACGTCCTCGTCTCGGGCTGGCCGGGCGCACCTGAAGCTCGTCACGGTTGGGCTTGATAAGCCACCGCAACACACACACTGGGGAGACATGTCTCCAGAAGACTCCACGCTAACTCTTGATCTGCCTTTGTTCCAGAAAGCAGCCTTTGACCGGCCAGCCCCTGCACATGAGCACGGCACGGAGGACAGCCACTGGGAAGCACTAGCCTTGATCTCACGAGGAGCACGGAGCACCATCACACACCACGGACACAAGTTCACACCCTTAAACCCTCAATAAACTCACCCTCCGGGGCCTTTATTGACTACCCCTTGTTGTGTGACTCTTCACCCCGTTACACTGGTGGAGAATGCGGGCATGACCGTGAAGAGTCACCGATAAGCAACGTTTTTTTTTTTCCCCCTTTTTTTTTTATTGCCTCACCTCTACTTGTTTTTTTTCCACAGGCGGCTGCTCCTCCCTAGACATGGAGGAACTATTAAAGCACCTCACCGAGGTGAGCATCCGCCAACAACAAATCATGGAGCACATGGCCGCTCGCCAGGGGGATTCCGAGCGAGAGCTCGCCGCGCTCCGCACTGCCGCTGCCCAACGAGTCCCACTGCCCGATCCCCGGGTGCAGGCCACTCAGCTCCTACCAAAAATGTCAGCCCACGACGACGTAGAGAACTACCTAATGATGTTTGAGGCCATCGCGGCCCAGGAGGGCTGGCCGCGGGAGGAGTGGGCACGAGTGCTGGCACCACTGTTAACGGGCGAAGCACAACGGGCCTATTTCTCCATGCAACCCATGCTGAGGGAGTCCTATGATGAGCTGAGGAAGGAGGTCATGGCCCGTGTGGGGCTTTCGCCCATCTCCGCAGCCCAACAATTCCACGACTGGGAATTTAAGACCCGGTTGCCAGCCCGTGCCCAGGCCGCCGACCTGACCCGACTAGCCCATCATTGGCTGCTGGCTGGGAGCCCTAGTGCCACCCAGGTAGCGGAGAAAGTCATTGTCGATCGTCTGCTGCGAGCCCTACCCTGGACAATCCGGCAGGCAGTCGGCATGCGGAACCCCCACACCGTGGGCGATCTTGTGGAGGCCATCGAGTTGGCGGAGGCCACCCAACAGCGGGAGGTGGGGTAGCGAGTGCCGCCGTTTCTCTGGAGGGTGAACCAGGAGCGACGCACGCCAGAGGGTATCTCTAAACCAGTGAGTAGACCGGTGGTTCCCGGCCCTCAGGACGAGCCGATGCCCACGTAACCACCCCGCTCCCCGAACCGACCATGGCTGCCGGGCTGCATCGTCCACTGCGACCCACTGCCGGAGGCCCCTCGTGTAAAAGTGAAGGTGAATGGACGGCCGTATCAAGCCCTGCTGGATTCCGGCAGCACGGTCAGCCTCGTCCAGTCGTCAGTCTTTCCCCCCCACCTGGGTTCGAAGGCCTGCCTTTTCATCACATGTGTGCACGGAGACACGAGACAGGTCCCCGCTCGTCGCGTTACAATCACGGCCGCCTCGGGCAGTTGGCCCGTTGAGGTGGGGATAGTCAAGGATCTGCCCGTCCCCGTCCTGATTGGGAGAGACTGGCCGGGGTTTGACCGCTTGCTCACCAACGCCGTGCAGCCTGCCAGCCCGGCCGAGAACCGCCGAAAGAGGAGACGTCCCCGGCGGCGCCCCGTCCTGCTGGCCTCCGACAGCACCAGAGACGGTGAGTCCCCCTCCCAAACCAGTAACCTATTCTTTGATGTGTTCCAACAGGTGACAAGGGGGGGGGCATTCGCCAAGGAACAACACGGGGACGATCGGCTGAAACATTGTTGGACCCAGGTGAGGACGATTGAGGGAGAGGAAGTGCAACCCCCTCCACACCCGGTTCCTCACTTTGTGGTCCAAAACGGTCTACTCTACTGTGCAGCGCAGCGGAGGGGGGGAGGAGAAAAATCTGCTAGTCGTACCCCGGTCGAAGACGGAAACCGTGATGGAGCTGGCACATGCACATCCGATGGCGGGCCACCTGGGGGCGCAGAACACTATCCAGCGGATTCGTGATCGCTTCCACTGGCCCGGACTGGACGGAGATGTGAAGCGCTTCTGTCAGGCCTGACCAATGTGCCAACGAACTTCGCCACGGACTCCTCCCCCCCCAACCCATTAATTCCGCTGCCCATTATAGAGGTACCCTTCGAGCGAATAGGGATGGATCTGGTAGGGCCGCTGCCGAAGTCCGCCCGGGGCCACGAGCACATCCTCGTCATCGTGGATTATGCCACTCGCTACCCGGAAGCAATTCCCCTCCGCAAGGCCACCTCCAAGGCCATCGCCCAAGAGCTCTTCCTGCTCTGTAGTCGGGTAGACATACCATCAGAGATATTGACCGATCAGGGCACGCCGTTCATGTCCCGGCTGATGGCCGACCTCTGTCGCCTCCTCCAGGTACGACAAATTAAGACCACTGTCTACCACCCACAGACCGATGGGCTCGTCGAACGGTTTAATCAGACCCTGAAGCAGATGCTCCGTCGGGTGGCCGCGGAGGACAGACGGGACTGGGATAAAATGTTGCCATATGTCCTCTTCGGCATCAGGGAAGTTCCCCAGGCCTCGACAGGCTTCACGCCATTTGAGCTGTTGTTCGGGAGACAGCCCCGTGGCCTACTCGACGTCGCCAGGGAGGCCTGGGAGCAACAGCCGGCAGCCCATCGGTCCACCATCGAACATGTGCGGGAGATGAGGGAACGGATCGACAGAGTGATGCCATTGGTCCGGGAACACCTCACGAAGGCCCAGCAGGCCCAACAGCGACATTACAACCGGGCAGCCCAGCCACGGGAGTTCCAGCCAGGAGACCACGTGATGGTCCTGGTCCCCACGATGGCCTGCAAGTTTCTCGCAACATGGCAAGGGCCCTACACGGTAACGGAGAAAGTGGGACCGGTTACCTACCGGGTAAGGCAGCCGGGCCGAAGGAAGGAAGACCAGTTGTACCATATCAACCTGCTGAAGCGTTGGGTGGGGACCAGGAACCAACTGGCTGCCATGGCCACATCCGACCCTTGGGTGGTGGACATGAACTCCTTACTCTCGGATGCCCAGAAAAAGGACCTGCACCACCTGATCAGTCAGTTCTCCGATGTCTTTTCCCCGATCCCTGGGCGGACTCAGATCCTACAACATAACGTCCGCACCCCGCCAGGAACTGTCGTCAGGCAGCGGCCCTATCGTGTCCCTGAGGCTCGGCGACACGCCATCGAGGAAGAGGTACAAGAGATGCTGAAGTTGGGAGTGATAGAGCCTTCCCGGAGTCCGTGGTCCAGCCCCATTGTCATGGTCCCAAAACCAGACGGCACCCTCCGTTTCTGTAACGACTTTCGCCGGCTCAACGAAGTCTCCGAGTTTGACGGATACCCCATGCCGCGGGTGGATGAGTTGCTGGATCGCCTCGGGAGAGCCCGGTACATCTCCACCTTGGACCTCACAAAGGGCTACTGGCAGGTACCGCTGACGGAGGAGGCCAAGCCGAAGATGGCCTTCTCAACCCCCAGTGGCCACTGGCAGTACCGGGTTCTTCCCTTCGGCCTGCACGGGGCACCAGCAACCTTCCAAAGGATGATGGACATCCTGTTAAGGCCCCACCAGTCCTACGCAGCCGCATACCTCGACGTTGTCATACACTCGGAGACCTGGGAAGAACATCTGGCACGGCTACGGAGGGTGCTTTTGGAGCTACGGAGGGCTGGATTAACCGCCAACCCCCGCAAGTGTCACCTGGCCCTCTTCGAGGCGAGGTACCTGGGTTTCCAGGTAGGTCGGGGCTTAATCCGACCTCAAGAGAAGAAGGTGACAGCGATTCTCTCGGCCCCGCAACCCTCCACCAAGACCCAGGTATGAGCCTTTTTGGGGTTGGCGGGGTATTACCGTTGTTTCATTCCCAACTTCTCCTCTTTAGCCTCTCCCCTGACAGATCTGACCAGGAAGGGACAGCCGGAGAAGGTGCCCTGGGGCCCTGAAGAGGAGAAGGCCTTCCAACAGGTGAAAACGGCGCTCACCTCGGAGCCCGTCCTACGAGCCCCAGACTTTAACTGTCCCTTCCTGGTGCAGACCGATGCGTCCGACACCGGGTTGGGAGCCGTTCTCTCACAGGTACAGGACGGTGAGGAACACCCGGTGGTCTACATCAGCCGAAAGCTGTCCCCTGCTGAACAACGCTACGCGGCTGTCGAGAAGGAGGCGTTGGCCGTCAAGTGGGCAGTCCTGGAGCTCAGGTACTACCTCCTCGGCCGTAAGTTCACCCTCATCACTGACCATGCCCCTTGACAGTGGATGGCCCGGGCGAAGGACACCAACGCGAGGGTGACGAGGTGGTTCCTGGCGCTCCAGGATTTCTACTTTGTTGTACGACACAGGGCGGGGACGGCCAATGCCAACGCAGATGGACTTTCCCGAATCTGGGCAGCTTTCGCAGGTCTGTCAGGTTTCATCCCCCTCCCAGCCCCAGTCTCCCCATTCTCACGCGGACCTAGGATGACGCTTGGGGGGGTTGGGGGAGTGTGACGAATGTCCCGAGCGCTCATCAGCGTCACCCTGGAAACCAACGAGGATCACCTGCACGTCCTCGTCTCGGGCTGGCCGGGCGCACCTGAAGCTCGTCACGGTTGGGCTTGATAAGCCACCGCAACACACACACACACACACACTGGGGAGACATGTCTCCAGAAGACTCCACGCTAACTCTTGATCTGCCTTTGTTCCAGAAAGCAGCCTTTGACCGGCCAGCCCCTGCACACGAGCACGGCACGGAGGACAGCCACTGGGAAGCACTAGCCTTGATCTCACGAGGAGCACGGAGCACCATCACACACCACGGACACAAGTTCACACCCTTAAACCCTCAATAAACTCACCCTCCGGGGCCTTTATTGACTACCCCTTGTTGTGACTCTTCACCCCGTTACAATAGATAGATAGACTGAATGGTTCATGCTTGATGCATCATTATATTTGATGAATGAATAATATTTTGTTGATTTTTACATAAACGATATAATTAAAATTTTAATATTTATTCATAAATTTAGTTTAATAATCAAATATGATGATGCATCAAGTGATAAATAAATAAACGAATGAATGATGCATTTATATAGCGCTTTGTGTATTGTCGTACACCCAAAGCACTTTACAATCATGTGGGGGGTCTCTCCTCAACCACCACCAGTGTGCAGCATCCACCTGGATGATGCGACGGCAGCCACAGGACAACGGCGCCAGTGCGCTCACCACACACCAGCTACAGGTGGAGAGGAGAGAGAGCGATAGAGCCAATTCAGTGGATGGGGATTATTAGGAGGGCATGATTGACAAGGGCCAGTGGAGGGAATCAGGCCAGGACACCGGGGTTACACCCCTACTCTTTACGAGAAGTGCCATGGGATTTTTAATGACCACAGAGAGTCAGGACCTCGGTTTAACGTCTCATCCGAAAGACGGTGCTTTTTGACAGTATAGTGTCCCCGTCACTATACTGGGGAATTAGGACCCACACAGACTGCAGGGTGAGCACCCCCTGCTGGCCTCACTAACACCTCTTCCAACAGCAACCTAGTTTTCCCAGGAGGTCTCCCATCCAGGTACTGACCAGGCTCAACCCTGCTTAGCTTTAGTGGGCAATCAGTCTTGGGCTGCAGGGTGATAAACATGTTTCAATGAATGAATGTTTATTTATTTACTTACCCAACATACTCTGAAGATTATCTGCTCAAAGTATGGAAAAATATTTGAAATTTAGACTACATTTTTGTTTTGAAAACTCAAAACAACCTATAAACACCTGTAGTCTTCCCTTCGATTTCCAGGGAATGCATGAACTGAAATAAATGTGAAGCTTCAGTGCAATGTTAGTCATTTTGGATAAAAGTCCCTGCCCAATGTGATCTAAATATTTATGTGCTCAGATCCTGTGTGCTAAACCTATTTTGGCGTGTAATAGTGTTTGAGATGAGCTTAGCCTCGGCGTTTCCTCACAGGGTTTGTATCTGGTGCTCAGATAAACACATCTGCACTTTAACCTGCTGCATATTGGCGTCTCTTGGGCTTCTTTTTGTCTTCTTTAAGTCTCTAAGTTGCAGCGCGAGTGCAATCTACTTCCCACGGCGAGCACACAGCCATCGATGCTCCCTAAATGAGTTTAATAGCTGGAATTGAGTGACAGCGAGGGCTCTGTGTGCTGTTTGTTTAGTGTTAATCAGCGAGCGATCAGCGGTTATTTCAGCCTCACCTGCGCAGGAGACTGCAGAGATTCACTGCATGCACTAAAGCAGCTGCAGCTCTGGATGCTCAGCATATGAGAACTGAAAGCTTTCTTGACATGGAACTGATGCCAGAGACAGATGATGGTTTGGAAGTATTTGATTAGTGTCATGAGTGCCAGTGGGCAGGTCAATTTGGTGCCTGTGTCAATGAGTGTTATTGCACTCTCGTTCTCTTTTAATTATTCATTGCCATGGGAACCGGAGAAATGTCTCACCTATCACTTCTGGCACTCAGAAACATGTTTAGCTGAGTTGATTGAGCGTGAACCTCAGAGATGTGGCGTGCCTCTCCTCTGCATCTGTCATGCTAATCCTGCTCGTTAAATTTCCGGAATGATAGTGATTCTCTGTTCATCAGATTACCACAGATGATGTTGCTCAGAGGTGGCATAAATGCATTTCCACAATGACACCTGTATACTTTAATAGTAGTAGCTGAGGTGGTTCAGAGCAGGCATAATTTAGTCTGGCTTTTATAGTCAGGCACACAGCAGCTTTAACTCAGCTGTGTAAAGATACCATTATTCATATCGATTATGTGAAAATTACATTTCCAATAGATAGCTACTTAAGAATAAGAAAGGAAAATCACTTTTAAAAGTTGCTAAACTTGTTTTTGCACTTTTTTGACAGTCTAAAGAAAATAGATTTTTCCTTCAGCCAACTGAATTGAAGAAGCCAGTAGACTGCAAGCAATTTGTGACAAGATGATATGAGATGCAATTAAGTCGTAAAACTACTGAATATTTGCACTTATAAATTTATTTGACAAACTACAAGACTATAAGTAACCTGCAAAATATGCAATAAGATAAAAATGGTTTTCAGTCATGCAGTACAACCTAAATTATGCACTTTCCCTTATACATTATGCATGCATTTTTAACTTAAAATATTGATGCTCAAATGCAAAATTCCTGAACATTCTTTGTTCACCTGTGATTCCTGCTGGGCACCAGTAACATCTGCTGATTGCAGAGCATCCAAACACATG
>CM077256.1:1467189-1512189 GCA_039654775.1 Spinibarbus caldwelli
TTAATACAACGGAAACTGTATTTAATGTGATCACAATTTAATAAAAACATTGTAAGTTAGGCCTATTAATTGTAATGATTTAATGTCCACGGTTATTTAAACAATGAATAAATTATATAGAGAAAGCGAGCAAAGAACAGTACCAACGGAGCTTTTTGAAACTCTGAATCAGTTAAACCATTGCGTGGCAAAATGATTCACTGTTTCGAAGCACTCCAATCGGATCACGTATCGCGAATCATTTGATTCAGATCGGGAGGTCAGAGCGGGTTCGCGGGATGGTTTTTTATTTATTTATTTATTTTTATTTTTATCCCCACTGGGGATTAAAAATAATTCAGCAGGGAGAATAATAACAATAATATTATAATATTGTTATTAATATAAATTTTTACAATTAGAAAATTTAGCGACAACTGTTGTTGTTTAATGTTGTTTGTTGTTTATCTTCATCTGTCACATTAGCATGTTCGTTGATTTCATTAAAATAAAATAAATTAAAAAAAATATAAAAAATGTAAAATTTTTTACGTTATTAAAATAAATGTTACAATTAAAAAAAAATAGTGACCGATCGCGTTAATGTTATGTTCATCTTCATCTGTCTCATTAACATGTCCACTGATTTGATAAACATTCATGCTCTAAAGCTGTCTTAATACTTTGACTGCTCTTCCTGTCATCTCAAATATCGTTTCCCTCTCATTTATTTCTGTTCAGTCTTCCATGCGGCCACTGTGAAATTGTTCTTTACGGACTGTTTCTCCTCCGGTTCAAGTCTTTCCGTGCATCACAATGAATCCAGGATGAATGATGTGCCTGACTCTGACAGAATCCATAGTGTGTCGGTCGCTGGAGAGCTGACGGCCACATCGGCACAAACACAAACTCTGTTCTATTTCCACTGATTCTCTGGTCCTTTGTTTTAAACACATCTGCACTCAACTTACATCATTCATGCGTTGCGTTATTTAGAGAAACCTGCGAACACCACCGACTTTCTGCAGCTTTTGTGCAAATCAGTGTGATTTCTGCTAATGATGATCGACTGTGCAAAACACAAAGCCAGAGTCTGAATATCCAGCCTGGAAGGTCAAAAATTTAGTAGGGAATATAAAATGAATGAAAGTGGGTGGAAAAGACCCGCCGTGTGAACATCACTGTATATTCTACCATCTTATCTGATATTCTAGATCAGATAGATTTATATCACGGGGCATTTATTTGAACTTTATTTGCATGTCATCATACTTAAACCATCATCAGTTCTTTTGTGTAAGGAGCAGCTCAAGTCAGAAAGTGTGATGGGGTTATGAAGTAAAATGAAAGCTAAAACATTAAAAAAAAAATTTAATTGAATCGAATTGAAATAAAGCAAACTTTAAAAAAAATGTAAAAAATAAATGAATTTTATTTCAATTAGCTGGCAAGGAGATTTGTTACTTGAAACAGAATAAACAATCAGAATATCCAAAGTAATTGAAATATTTTTACCATTTAAAATAACTTTTTTATTTGAATACATTTTAAAATGAAATTTATTCCTGTGATTTCAAAGGTGAATTTTCAGCATCATTACTCCAGACTTCAGTGTCACATGGTCCTTCAGAAATCATTGTAATATGCTGATTTGCTGCTCAAGAAACATTTATTTATATATATATATATATATACATATATATATATACACAGTGCCCTCCAAAAGTATTGGAACAGTAAAGACAAAATTGCTTTCTCTGCTGTGGAGTCAAGACATTTGCAAATATGATTAAAAGATGAATATGAGACAAAACTACAAAATGTCACATTTTATTATTAGCCGTTTCAACACATACATGTTTTACCAAATAAAAAGAACAGCACTTTTACAGTTCATCCCACTCATTGATGTGAGCATAAGTATTGGGACAGTTGAACATAAGGCAGATATAAAAGATTAAAAGCTATTATTTAGTTGCAGATCCCTTGCGCACAATCACAGCAGTGAGTCTGTGACCCATAGACATCACCAGACTCTTGGTCTCATCCTTTGAAAAACTTTTCCCAGCCTTTAATGCAGCCAATTCCAATTGTTGCTTGTTTTTGGGAGTTTCTGCCTTTACTCTCCTCTTCAGCTGGTGAAATTAATGTTCAATCGGATTTAAATCTGGAGATTGACTTGGGCAATCTAAGACTTTCCATTTCTTTGCCCTTATAAACTCCTTGACCGAACTGGCAGGGTGTTTTGGGTCATTGTCCTGATGCAATATGACGCACTTCCCAATGAATCTGGTGGCATTTTCTTGAATATTGGTAGGCAAGATGGTTTTGTACCCTTCCAAATTCATTCTGCTACTATCATCATACATTAAGTCATCAGTATAGTTGAGAGAGCCTGTTCCAGAGACAGCCATACATGCCCATGCCATGACACCACCTCCACCATGCTTTACAGATGAGGCTGTATGCTTGGGATCTTTTGCAGTTCCCTTTTTTTCTCCACATTTTTGCTTTCCCATCACTTAGATAAAGGTTCATCTTTGTCTCATCGGTCCATAAACACAGTTCCAAAACTCTTCTGGCTTACCTTTGTGCTTTTTTGCAAACTCTAATCTTGCCTTTCTATTTTTGGTGCTGGTCAGAGGTTTGCATCTTGCTGTGTAGCATCTGTAATTCTGTGTCAAAGTCTCCTGAGGACAGTAGATTGTCAGAGCATCACCCCAGCTTTCTGGAAGTTGTTGGTTATTTTACAGACATGTCTTTTAGGGTTCATTTTCACAGCTTTTATGATTTGTCTGTCATCAACTACTGTTGTTTTCTCAGCCGATCAGGTAGTTGTTGGTTGCTGGTGTCGCTGGTGGTTTCCAAACTCTTGATTTCTCCATGCCCTTTGTTTTTGCTATAGCTCTAATTGACTTCCTCTTTTCTTTTAGCATCCAAATTGCTTGCTTTTCTCTCAAAGTCAGCTCCCTCATCTTCATCCTGGTTTGTGTGTGTCATCATCGAATGCAAGATTCAGAATGCAGAAGTAATGGATATAACTGATACGACACATTCCCTGCTTTTAATATCTGAAGAATGAATGCAACAGAACACAGCTGATCACTTAGAAAGACCTGTGAGGCAACTGTTCCAATACTTATGCTCACATCAGATAGGGGGATGAAACTCTAAAAGTGCTGAACTTCTTAGCTGGTAAAACATCTATGTGTTGAATCACCCAATAATAAAATGTGACATTCTGTAGTTTTGTCTCATATTCATCTTTTAATCATATTTGTAAATGTCTTGACTCCACAGCCAACAGAGCAATTTTGTCTTTACTGTTCCTATACTTTTAGAGGGCACTGTATATATATATATATATATATATATATATATATATATATATATATATATGGAAAATAAATGATAGAAATTAATACTTTTATTTAGCAAGGATGCTTTAATTTGATCAAAAGTGATAAAGACATTTATAATGTTACAAAAGATTTCTATTTCAGATAAATGCTGTTCTTCTGAGCTTTCTATTCATCAAAGAAACCTGAAAAAATTCTGCTCAGCTGTTTTCAACATAATGTTTTTTGAGCAGCAAATCAAAATATTAGAATGATTTCAGAAGGATCAAGTGACTGGAGTAATTATGCTAAAAAATCAATGCTTTGAAATCACAGGAAAAAATTGCATTTTAAAATATATTCAAATAGAAAAGTTATTTTAAATGGCAAAATATTTAAAAATTTTTACTGTTTTTGCTGTACTTTGGATAAAATAAATGCAGGCTTGGTAAGCAGAAGAGACAAATCTTGTTTTTTTTTTACAAATCTTAACATTTCTGATTTTTGTTTTTTTTGTTTTCTGTTTAGTGCTTAAAGTACTAAAAACAAACAAAATCTAAAGTAAAACTAATAAATAAAAATTAGACATTTTAAAAAAAGAGAAATCATTTGATACAAAATAAACATTAACTGAAAACAATATTAAAAACTTTAGACAAAAAGCTAACAAAAATGACAAAAACAACAGAACTGCTAAAACTTTAACTTAGAGTGAAAACAGGAAACATAAAGAAATATTTTGAATATTAATAAAAAACTATAATATTTCAGTGATACTAAAACAACACTTCAGTGTGAGAGAGAGAATGAGAGAATGTAATAGATGTTCAAGTGATGATGACTAAGAGTAATTATCGTGAAAATAAACGATTTCATTCAGGAAATCAGACAGGGCGAGGATGAACAAGAGAAAGACATTCGATTGAGCACAACAACAGGTGCTTGACCTTCAACCAACAGCAGCAGTAATTAACCAGCTAGTCAGTGTAACCCGTGCGTCTCAGATGACTGGCTACTTCATTGCTCAAAATGACCTTTGACTTTCTGTCTGCTGTGTTTGTGCCACTGAATGCACAAATGCACTGACTGGAGCAGAATGGCGCCAGCAATACAGAGTTCATATAATCTGTTGTCATTGGTGTTCTGGAATTTTAGGATGCTGATCTTTCAAGAAATCACATTTTCTCACCTCAGGCCTAATATTCATGTGTGATGACAGCTTCACACTCTATTTTTGATGCGCTTAAGTCAGCAGAAAATATGGTGCAAATGTGATGTAAATATATTTATCAACACCAAATTCTGCAGTATATCCTCTTATGAAGCAACAGAAAATAATGGAGTTATTTATCATGGAATGAAATAAATAGGTGCATGCAAACTGGCTGATATTCTCATAGAAATAAAACATTTTTTAAATGTTTTTGTTTTTAAGTTCTTTTGCATTGCACTCTAAAATTAAATTAAACCATGAAATTCAAATTAAAACAATTAAAACGTGACTAAATAATTATTAATTTTAATTAGGTTTAATTATATTAAAATATAAACACAATGTGGTGCTGTTTTCCAATAATGTTTTTATGATTGGAGTTGTGTATTTTTGAACGTTTTCTTCTGGCTCACACCATGTCTCTGATCTGACACGTTTTCTTATGATGAGATGACGAGATGAATTGAGTGGATTAGATGAGGGAAACATCTACAATATCCAGTGATGGTGCACATCACAAACAGGATGGCTTACATGCACCCAAATTATCCTTTTATAATCAAACTGGTGACTCATGTAAACACCTCAGTTGATTCCATTGAGCTTGATCAGAATGTACTTCCAGCTGAGCTCAATCCCTCTGAAATGCTGATGGTATTGAAAGGGCTGGTGTAGACCTGAAATAATCTGACCAACAGGCGAAAGTAAAACATGTAAACGCTTGAACATGACTATTTAAATCAGAGTAAAAATACCTACGCACATGTGCAGTGGCTCAATGTGTATGTTTACATACATTTTACGCCATACAAATGCATGTTTTACTAGAATAACTAAAAATGAAATAAAAATGTATTAAAACTATAAAGACATAAAAAAAACAGAAAAATCACTAAAATATAGACAGATATTCAGACAGATATTTGATATTTAGACAGACAGACAGACAGACAGACAGACAGATAGATATTAGTTATTCAGAAAGATATTCAATATTAAGATATTCAGATAGACATTCAGTTAGACATTCGATATTCAGATAGATATGAGATATTTAGCTAGATATTCGATATTCAGATAGATAGATAGATAGATAGATAGATAGATATTCAGATAGATATGAGATATTTAGCTAGATATGAGATATTCAGATAGATATTCAATATTCTGATAGATAGATAGATAGATAGATAGATAGATATCAGATATTGGGATAAATATCAGATATTCAGATAGATATTCAATATTCCGTTAGATAATCAATATTCCGATAGATATTCAATATTCCGATAGATAGATAGATAGATATTCAGATAGATATGAGATATTTAGCTAGATATGAGATATTCAGATAGATATTCAATATTCCGTTAGATAATCAATATTCCGATAGATATTCAATATTCCGATAGATAGATAGATAGATAGATAGATAGATAGATAGATAGATAGATAGATATTCAGATAGATATTCAGATAGATATGAGATATTTAGCTAGATATGAGATATTCAGATAGATATTCAATATTCTGATAGATAGATAGATAGATAGATAGATAGATAGATAGATAGATAGATAGATAGATAGATAGATATCAGATATTGGGATAAATATCAGATATTCAGATAGATATTCAATATTCCGTTAAATAATCAATATTCCGATAGATATTCAATATTCCGATAGATAGATAGATAGATAGATAGATAGATAGATAGATAGATAGATAGATAGATAGACAGATAGATATTCAGATAGATATGAGATATTTAGCTAGATATGAGGTATTCAGATAGATATTCAATATTCTGATAGATAGATAGATAGATAGATATCAGATATTGGGATAAATATCAGATATTCAGATAGATATTCAATATTCCGTTAAATAATCAATATTCCGATAGATATTCAATATTCCGATAGATAGATAGATAGATAGATAGATAGATAGATAGATAGATAGATAGATAGATAGATAGATAGACAGATAGATATTCAGATAGATATGAGATATTTAGCTAGATATGAGATATTCAGATAGATATTCAATATTCCGTTAGATAATCAATATTCCGATAGATATTCAATATTCCGATAGATAGATAGATAGATAGATAGATAGATAGATAGATAGATAGATAGATATTCAGATAGATATTCAGATAGATATGAGATATTTAGCTAGATATGAGATATTCAGATAGATATTCAATATTCTGATAGATAGATAGATAGATAGATAGATAGATAGATAGATAGATAGATAGATAGATAGATAGATAGATAGATAGATATCAGATATTGGGATAAATATCAGATATTCAGATAGATATTCAATATTCCGTTAAATAATCAATATTCCGATAGATATTCAATATTCCGATAGATAGATAGATAGATAGATAGATAGATAGATAGATAGACAGATAGATATTCAGATAGATATGAGATATTTAGCTAGATATGAGGTATTCAGATAGATATTCAATATTCTGATGGATAGATAGATAGATAGATAGATAGATAGATAGATAGATAGATAGATAGATAGATAGATAGATAGATAGATAGAAAGACAGATAGATAGATATCAGATATTGGGATAAATATCAGATATTCAGATAGATATTCAATATTCCGTTAAATAATCAATATTCCGATAGATATTCAATATTCCGATAGATAGATAGATAGATAGATAGATAGACAGATAGATATTCAGATAGATATGAGATATTTAGCTAGATATGAGGTATTCAGATAGATATTCAATATTCTGATGGATAGATAGATAGATAGATAGATAGATAGATAGATAGATAGATAGATAGATAGATAGATAGATAGATATCAGATATTGGGATAAATATCAGATATTCAGATAGATATTCAATATTCCGTTAGATAATCAATATTCCGATAGATATTCAATATTCCGATAGATAGATAGATAGATAGATAGATAGACAGATAGATATTCAGATAGATATTCAGATAGATAAATATTTAGATAGATATTCGATATTCAGATGAATTACACTGAAAAATAAAAACTAATTCAAAATATTAATAAAAACTCAATGACACTAAATGATGTAAACTTCATACGCTCAAATTTTCATCAGTTGGAATGAATCCAGTCTGATTTTAAGCATATCTAGTGCTGAAGTTGGAAATATGCTGTTCATTCTGCACTGAAAGCAAAGATGATAAACGCTCTGAGAGAGAGGAATGCTCTCGTGTTTAGAGAGTTTGGACCGATCAGACGCTCACAGAGTGAAGAACGTGATTATCGAAAGTGATTATCGTGTACAGTAAGCCCTGAAATTATTTTAATATTTTAAAGTACAGCTCAAGGACATTCAGACAGTGAGATGTGTTTCCAAACACTTTTCGGGCCTCTATTCAAGATCGTTTCTTTCAAACAAGAAGTCTGAGTAATGTGAGTAAACAGAATATTTACTTGGATCAAACAGAAATCATATTTGTACATATTTGCATACTATGAAGGGACAGTCAGCCTCTCTGTTCTTGTTTGATTTGTAAGAGAAAATATGTGCATTGTATTTCAAACCATGTAGCCAATATTCACAGCCCATCATATTAGTAATATCAAATATGCTTCCCATTGAACAATAGCTGTAATCAAACCAGAGTTCCCATAATCAACAGATGCAGCAATACACACAATGACTGACTCGCTCATGTGTTAATCACTATGGTGACCAGACGAACCTTGAGTATCAGAAACATTCACAATGACACAATGATGGTGAAGCTCCACTAACATAATATGAAAGTCACGTTCAACTTGGTCAGTTTGAGTGCAAATTGACTGTAGACAACAAAAACACTTGGAAATTTATCAGGCATTTTCTCTGGCTCTTTTCAGTCAATTACTGATGCATTATTGATATCGTGAACCATAAATATGCAAACAAAAAGCAAAAGAGTTAATGGCACATGGTGCATCAGATTCACCTTAGTAAGGAATTGAGAAACTGGGAAGCTGGTTTTTCCTTGTTTAAAATGCATCGTCAATGACTCTACAGGAATAATTGGCGCCTTGGAACTTGGATCGTCTTGAATAGGAAAAATCAATGTGGCCTTTGAAACATAAAGGACCGAACACTCTTTGTTAACCTGATGTCTGATCGTCCCAATACTGGATGAAGCACAAACACTAGACGCTCCTGAGGGGATGGTTACAGTCTATCTGATTTTGACTAGAGTTCCTCGATCAGCAGCGTTTGTTGGTGCTGGAACAAACATTTTAGTGAAACAAACACAGTTCAAAGCCAAACCCCAAATCATTAATTACAGCTACAGTCAGAGGAAGATGATTATATAGATAGATATTCAGTAATCATATAGATAGATAGATAGTCCAGTGTTCTATTGTTTCTTTGAAACAGTATGATTTTAATTTGAAACATAATTTGAAACAGTATGATTTTGTGCGGGATTACAGGCTCATCTTGGTTTTCTCTGTTTTTGACATCAATAACACTTGAACTCTTACTCACATTATTGACAGAGCAGGTGAATGAATGCGTGTCTGAAAACATTTTCATGAAGCTGAGTATCATCTGTGAGTCTCAGGTCGGTGAGCTTTTCTCTTCATCTTACTGGAGGATTGAGCATGAGCTCGTCTCTCAGGAGGCGTAATCACAGATAACGAGCTCTTAAGTTTTTGCGCTTGAGACAGTTACTTCAGGATTTGCAGTTTTCAAGTAGCTTCAAGTGGTTGAATTTTCACTTGAGAGCAGATTGAAATATTCGGCTACTACCTATTAATACTCCAGCATCTCCATTTACACTCCTTTATATTGAAATCTCTAATTTAATGCACTATTTTGTTAAGAAACCTTAATTCTCAGAGTAAGAGGTGACGGAAAAAGTTCATATTGCAGTTTGAACAGTGAAATGATAAACATATATTTCTGCTGCTTAGATATCAAGACAACAATATTTTAGGACCTGGTCAGGACTGCAGTCATTATAGGGCAAGTAAAATAATAAAATACAGATTTTATAATAATAATAATAATAATAATAATAATAATAATAATAATAATAATAGATGATGATGATTTTATATGTTAATTGTGTGATTTATTATTTATTTATATATTATTTATTTTATGATATTAAATAATGTTATATAATATTATTTATTTTATGTATATTTACATTATGGATTATGTATTATATTATGGATTTTTGTGCGTATCTATACATATCTATCTGTGTGTGTGTGTGTATGTGTAGATTATCCAAGGCTAATAATTATGCTATAATATATAAATACTAATAATATTAATATATAGTAATATGTATTACTACTAATAATAGTAATATATAGTAATATTTTATATTAATATAAAAACATTTAATATAAATGCAATGCAATTTATGTATTTATTCTAAAATGTATGTATATTTCTTTACATTATATATTGTATTATTTATAAATTATTTATATATAGTAGATTATGTAAGGCAAGGCAATATAAATACTAAAATACTAAAAAAAAAAAATTGTGCATCCACTGAAAGTCAGTGTAAATGGTATATAATGTTGTTTTACACTTTCATTTTATTGACAAAAATCTCTTCTTTTATGTTACACAGTTGAAAGCAAGTCATTCAGGTCTGAAACAACATGAGGATGACTAAAATATGACAGAACTGACATTTGGGTGGTTAAGTAGTTACATATTTCTGTTGAAATGATATTTCATTAACCTGCTGCACCTGCTGTGTTCTTGAGTATTGCTCATAAGCATATTCTATATTAATCTAGTTAATATTAATGAAACTTTCATAATAACAAAGACGCACACAGACGTTGCCAGAGAAACAAACAATCTCAGAGTGTGAGGAGGCGAGCGGTTCAGAGCGGGATCTCAGAATCGTAATTACGGTAATTCTGACACGCCATGAACACAGCATTAAATATTCATTGAAAACCTAACAACAAATTTACTTTTGAATTTCTATTAGAATTCAGGTGTAATTTACCACTACAGATGGAGCACGCGTCCATCTGTCCAACACACACCTTAGTCCTGATCAGTGTTGGGCTCGTTACACAAGAAATGTAATTTATTACTTGTTACTCCTTTCAGAAGTAATATTATTACTTTACTTATTACTGTCTGTCAACAGTAATTAGTTAATTACTTTTCTTTCACGCCCCACATAAGTTGCAATTGCATATCTTCCCCATTAAATTCTTCTAAAATGTTACTAACAATATATTTCTGCCTCATCATTTGACCAAAATCCCCATTGGATCATAGTCAGAAGTTATTACAAACACTGTGGTGAATAATAGTAATGTTTAAGTAAAAGTGTTGTATTATTCTTATTAATTGTCATGTGTAGCTTGAAGCTAATTGTAGCTCTAATTTCTCTGTTACCCATATACGATTATATTTCATGATTTATTTTATCAAAATAAATCACATAAATTTGTAAGAAAATGTTTCGTTTTCTAAAAAGATACAATATACAATTTATATCAGGATCAGAGGGATGTGGGTGGGCAAGTCATGTAATGCATGAGTAAAGTAATGCCACAACTTCATGAAAATTATCGTGAAAATTATGAAAATAAATCTAGGAATTATTGGATTGTTGGACTTCAAATCAGTAGAGGTTTAGGCATCAAAAGTAACTAAGTAATGAGCTGTTTTATGGATAGTATCTGTAATATTATTACTGAAATCTTATCAGTAATTAGTTACACTACTAGTTACTGCAAAAAGTAATATTATTACTGTAACTACTTACTAGTAACTAGTTACAGTAATATTACTTTTTGCAGTAACTAGTTACTACTGCTCAACAGTGGTGCTCAGTGTTAAGTGTAACTAGTTACTAAGTAATTAGTTACTGTAATTTAATTACTTTTCCCTTGAAAAAGTAAAGTAAGGGATTACGCTTATTTTTTTCTGTAATTTAATTAGTTACTTCTTATTTAATTGAACTTAATACTGTGTATAGAACATTTATATACAATATAATAGTGGATTTAACATCAAAATTTAAAGTCAACTACTTAACAACTACTTTACTAAGTATTAATAAGCAGTAATTAGGAGTATACTGAGACAAAAGTCATAGTTAGTAGTTAGTTAACAGTGAGAATTGGACTCTAATCTAAATTGTGACCAGAATAATTTATGTAGTTATTTCTTATTTATTTGAAAGAGTTAAAAGACCAGTTTCATGTCTATCCTCCTTGTATCATTAACTTGTTGAGGTTGATATAGGATTTAGAAAGTAATTAGTAATTAAATACTTTTGAGAGAGTAATTTGTACAGTAATCTAATTACACTGTTGAAGATGTAATTAGTAACTAGTAATTAATTACTTTTTTAGAGTAACTTACCCAACATAGGTGGTGCTGATGTCAAAGTGATGCTCTTGATGTGTAGAATGAAAACAAATATCGTTTGCATGGTTTAATAAATATTTTATTGAAAAATTCTGAGGCACAGCATGCGGTCCAGTGCAAAGGGCAGCATCAGAGAGAGACGGAAGCACCGTTCCTCATGTTATTTAATATGTGTTTTCATGTCAGGAGCGTGAAGTGATGCGGGAAAGAAGCAGCCTCAGGCGTCAGCGGGTTACACCGCACATCCAGACTCTTCAGAGCCGGCATCAGCGACAGCTTCTCCATCGGCAGCTCTGAGCGAGAGACAGAGAGAGACACGAGACAGGTTTTCAGGTTTGGAGACATATTGTTCTTACAATCTCCTTGATTATCAAATGTTTACTTCATTAAGAGAAACACTGCAAAAACAAAGCAAGAGATAGATTAGATCCAAGATGGGCTGTGATTCATTTCTCATAAACTGAAACATGCACTTAATATTTTTTTCTCATTAAAACATTTTAAACCTGTAGAAATGAACAGTACAGATCAGATTAGATGGCAACATTGGTTTTTACATGAATGCATTTAGCAAAATGTGTTTGCACTCTAAAATGCATCTTTATTACACTATCAGGTCTTTCCCTTCCTTAAAAACACATTAAATAATAATTTAGCATTTGTTCTTCTTATCTAGTCCTATGCAAAGCATGGTATGTAACCTTGGTTCCCTGAATAGGGAACGAGATGCTGTGATGACGCCATCACTACGGGAACACCTCTGGTGTGACGAATGTCTGAAGCCCTTATACCATCACGCCAATTCATTGGCCAATAGCGCTTAGCACCGCCCAAAGCATACGTCACGTATGCTCATATATGCGTGCTGTGTGCTATTTTATCAGATTTTCCACATGACGAAGGAAGCGCTATCAAAGGTACAGAATGGCCTGCATCGTAGCATCTCGTTCCCTATTTAGGGAACCAAGGTTACATACGTAACCGAGATGTTCCCTTTCATAGGTTCACTTCAATGCTGCGATGACATTATCCTATGGGAACGCAATACCATAATGCCTTACGTGCCTTTAGATAACTGGAAGACCGAGGAAAGAGTCTGCTCAAGCAGAAGACCCGGGAGCCAAGAGCCATCCTCACATCAGACAGTAGAACTTGATGAAAGTGCTAGGAGAGGACTAACCTGCCGGAGCACAGACATCTCCCATCGAGGGCAACTTTAAAAGAGAGCCTGAAAAGAAGCCATTACTCTCGTAGAACAAGCATGCACCTCTAGATGCGAAGTCAACCACGCGCCTCATAGGCCAGAGATATAGTCACTATCTGACCCCGCATAGCAGGGGAGAAAGCTTCCAACCCCTTGCTGAAAGCAAAACGGATTCGAAGCAGCCTTAGGATTAACTAGGCCTAGGCAGCAGTAAGACTTTAACCAGCCTCGGGGAAAAGTCCACACAAGAGGAGCTGACAGAGCCTGCAGATCCTCAGTTCTCTAAGCGAGGATAAGATCTCCAAAAACTGCTAAAGGTTCAAGTTATCTGACAGACTAAATGGCTCAAATGAATGGCCTGCCAGGCCTTCCAAACGAAAATTAGGTCGCAAGGAATCTGTGCCGGGCAGAAAGGCCTAAGCCGTCTCGTCCCTACATGAAACGGAAACTAGAGGGTGAAACACCTTTTATGGGTAATGCTCACCAGATATGGCAGCCACATAAACCTCAAGAGTGGCAGAGCCCTACTGGGCACTGGACTGTGTCAAGATTGCGTTGCTTACACCAGGAAGCAAAAAGCTTCCACGTAAGGGCATACAGCGTCTTGTGGAGGGAGCCCTAGAATTAAGAATAGTGTCAGTAATCTCTGCCGAGAGACCGGAACACATTACAACTCCGCTCAGGGGCCACACCCATTAGTTCCAAAAATCCGGATGGGGATGTCCAAATCATGCCTGAGCCTGAGCCAGCAGGTCGTGTCTGAGGGGAACCTCCCAAGGGGGTCGGCTAACAGACTGATCAATTCTGTGAACCACGTCTGAGTGGGCCAAAACGGCACCACCAACAACAGACATTCCACTCTGACCACCCTAACTCTGAACAGAATCATTTGGGTGCAAACGGGTCGCCACACCCAGAGGCGATGGAGGAGACAAGGAAACCAGAGCGGGCAATGCGCATCTAAGCAAACAATCACTTCCGCTCAGCCGGACCTCTGCCATATGAGACTCACCACTGAGGGAGCAATCTCCATTCTCTGGCCTCCAAACTCTGTCTCAAGAGTAAGTCCGCTCCTGAGTTCAGGTGACCCGGGACATGAACTGCTCTGATCGACAGGAACTTGGTCTGCGTCCAAAGAATAACACATCTCACCAACCTGCACAGGGGGCGAGAGCGTAATCCTCTCTGACAATCCATGTATGAGACAACAGCCATGTTGACAGTCCTTGACCTAATGTGACAACCACTCAATTGGATAAGAACCGTTTGAGTGTCAGAAACGGTGCTCCAACAGTTCAAACAGAAGAATACAATATTGGCAAGCTTTATTTCAAAAGCAAACCTGAGGAACTTCCTGTGTCTCTTGACAGTCTGGATGCAGAAGCACGCATCCTTAGATAGATGGTCACAAACCAATCTCCATTCAGATAGAGACAGGATGAACTTCTGTGTCAGCATCTTGAAATTGCTTACTCCAAGCACAAGGTTAGGTGACGCACATCCAAATCAACGCAAACTAGTCATACTAAAAGTGACAGCGTTACTCCCAAATGGATGGTCGCCATAGAAGCTGGATGGTGTAACCATACGACAGCCTGATCCTCCCTCATGAGGCCCCGAGACACCTGAGTTGCAAAACAGTACACGAGCAAGAGTTGGAAGCATAAGCGCCAAATCAAATGAACGTGTCTGCAATAGTACAATGCAGCAGGTGACGTTAGAGAGAGAGGGGAAAACCACCTACTCACTGTTATAGCTCTTACACTTATTTGTTTCAGTTCAATGCAGCAGCGGAGCTGAAGAAATAATTAGTCGGGCAAACTAATGCTTGGTAGCTCGAAGCGCCAAAAACCATAGTGCACGATTTAAACATCCTAAAAAATCAGTGCCTCTCATGTTGTTTAAACTCGAAAAAACACTTGATCCAGGGGAGGGAGTAGAGCAAAAAAGGATTTTATATCAGTAAGCTCGCCCCTTAACCCCTAGTTTATATCTACAGTGTGTGTCACCTGTGAGCTCAAGAGCCCGAGGCTGCTGTAGAGTACGCATCATCTTATTCGCAGCCGAAAGAATCAATTTATGAGCTTCCGGAGCGGAATCAGATTTGACGAAACCACCAGACTCACGAGGCGATCCTCTGATGAACGTACGTGGTCCAGGATAGAGAGTGAGAGAGAAGGGGATTATTCCGTTCACTCACTCTCCGTACACTCGGGCTCATCGCCGTCACCCCAAGCATCGAGCTCGTGTGGCGCCTTGGCAACCGCAGAACTGGAACAGCAGGGGTTGAACAAACATCTCTCCTTCCTCAGAAAGAGACCGAGCCCAGAGCGCAATCACTTAGAAACACAGATATCACGGATACAACAATAGAAAAGGCAGCGAAGCAGTCTTCCTACCTGTTTCCTCATGAGTCCGTGTAACATGCATCCATACATACCGGAAAAACTAATTGTGTCTACCTTAGAGGTGTAAACTGCTCTATATAAATAGATGGCTTAGAACACAAGAATCTCTTTCCGACGGGCAACAGAGAATTCGCTTCCTGAAGGAATTAAAATCTGATGAAATAGCGTGCAGCACGCACATATGAGCATACGTGACATATGCTTGGGGCGGTGCTAAGCGCTATTGGCCAATGATTTGGCATGATGGTATACGGGCTTCAGACATTCATCACACCGAAGGTGTTCCCATAGCGATGATGTCATCGCAGCATTGAAGTGAACCTATGAAAGGGAACTAATACTAGAGTATATAAATTACTAATATTAGTTTCTGTGTTCATTTTGTAAGAAAATCAAGACATAAATTTGAGTTTACGCACAATATTAAGTTAATGTCATAATCAACATTATTATGAAAACATAACTCATTAAAATTTAAAAGGTTTAATTAAACTAATAAATTATTTATTTATTTATTTTTAACTTGCAACCATGGATTAATTTAAGTTGTGGTAACAGGTGGTTTATTTATTAGAGTGCTGATTAGTTAACATTATTTAATTCATTTAACAACAAGAAATACATCTGTTACAGTACTTGTTAATCTTTGTTAATGTTAGTTGATAAAACAATAGTTTAGCTCATGTCTATACAATATGAACACACAAAGTTTGATTTTAATAATGTATTACTAAATATTAAAATGAGCATTAACTAAGACTGTTAAATGCTTAAAGTATTTTTCATGTTAACTAATGTAGTTAACTTAAGTCATCAAATCAACTTTATCGAAATGTGTTGCCAGTTTTATTTTACATGAAATGAGGATCACATGAGCAGATGAACACTAAAAACTTTATACCTTGTAATTGGAATACTTTCATATTTATTAAAAATGCATGAATGTAGCATCCAAAACAATGTTCAGCACAACATGAAACATCAATAAAATTATAAACAATGCTTGTTTTTCCAAAGGGTGAATCTTTCAAACACTTTCAAGAAATCTTCAGGTCATCTTTCACTTTAAATCTAACCTACATCAGAAGGAGAAAAATCTCTAAAATTAACTGTTAACCAAAACATTCAGGAGAAAACTGTCATCTCAAAGTTTCTGTAGGCAAAAAAACACCCACTTAAAGCCTAAAAAAGGCTCTGAATATTTTAACATTTCTTAAAAAAAACCTTTGTGTGACACATATTGATGCCTAGCAGCATGAACGCAGCATCCAAAACAATGTTCAGCACAACATATAAAACATCAATAGAATTATAAATCAGGAAATATTCAGGTCATCTTTTACTTCAAAACTAACCTTCATCAGATCTCTAAAATAAACCGTTAACTGAAACTCTCAGGAGAAAACTGTCATCTTAAACTCTAATAAACTCTAATAAAAAATTATAATCTCAAAATAATTTTGAAAATTACAAAAAAAAATATTTTCTTATTAAAATTATTTTCTTTAAATACTTACATCACTTACATTCTTTAAATGTGCTTGATGATCATGAGAATATCACAAATGCACAATATGTTAATTGGGCCTAAAATTCCTAGTCATTCCATGACTCTTAAAGCAGAAGTGTGTAATTTTTTGGATGTTCAACTAGTTTCTGGGCTGTTGTTGACACTGTTATGTCTAAAAGAGTAAAACACTGTGACTCCTTTAGAATACTGATCTGTTTGTTTGAGCTGCTCGACTAAACCAATCACGTGAGCTTAGGGGCGGGACTATCTGTTTGACTGACCAATGGTTGTTCCGGAAGCCTGTTGGAAAACATTCATTATTTTATAATTGTGTTTAGTGGAGCAGAAATGACCCATTTTGTTGCTGAAGCACCTCAATCTGAAAGGAAGCCTGAAATGAGAGTGTGATATGACCCGGTGACACTCTTCTCTTTGCGTTTAGTATGTGCTGATTTTCACTGCGTTGCTTGTTGATGTTATGATGTTGTATTGCGATGGACCGGACTTATGTGAGATTGTTATTTCTCTCTACGAGACGCTTTCATCTTCCATAGCCGACAGATAATCAAGAAGAAAAAACACTGTCATGGAAACCATGGTTTAGCTTCTGGGTTTTATTCGTATGAAATCCCTTTTAGACGTATTATGGAAGTGTTTGTGAATTGATATGGAAATTGGAGGTGTACTGTTCTTGGTTCAATTATATCTGCTGCCTACTGTAAAGCTGTATTACTAGCTCTAAATAAGCAATTTGCATTTTAAATACACAAGAAGAGATCAAAAGTGACAGTAAAGACTTTATAATGATACAAAAGATTTCTATTTCAAAAAAATGCTGTTCTTTTGAACTTTCTATGCATCTGCGAATCCTGAAAAATAAAATGTGTCACGGTTTTCACAAAAATATTGGGCAGCACAACTGTTTTCAACATTGATAATAATCAGAAATGTTTCTTGAGCAGCAAATCAGCATATTAGAATGATTTCTGAAGGATCATGTGACACTGAAGACTGGAGTAATGATGCTGAAAATTCAGCTTTGATCACAGGAATAAATTACATTTTAACACACAGATTCACACAGAAAACAGCTGTTTGAAATTATAAAAATATTTCATAATTTTTAAAGCATTTTTTGATCAAATAAATCTTTAAGCTTTTGTGATTAGAAGAGACTTCTTTCAAAAATATCCCCAACTTCAAACTTTTAAACGGTAGTATATGTCTCAATACCTTGAATAAAATATTAAATCATATTACTTTGTTTCCAATTATCACAATACGGCGTGTATTTTAAATAATTTCTTTTTTGCTTTGATTGGACGTTCAGTGTTGCTTGAATATTGCTGATCTCTGACCGGAAGCTGATTTGTTCGTGGAAATCAGAAGTTGTTGTTTTGTGGATTGATGTTTGTCTGGACAGTGAGCTTGTGCACTGTTTTATGTGAATTATTAATGCAAACATACATTTTTTAATACATCCAGAAGCACTGGGAGGATTTGAATTGTGTTGACAGTAATGAAATGTGCAGATGCACTTAACGGATCATGATTCGCTGTGACAGACTATGGCATTTTCTTTGCTGTCACACTTTCTGGACCTTCCATCTAATTCTAAACATCTCTGAGAGTTTCGCTGCGGTTCTGCCTCAAACTTTCTGACATCGACCCTCTGAAAGTTTCACTTCTACAGATTCATTGCCCACAGCGCCGTCCATCTGAAAAACAATATACACTTAGTTTGAAAAGAAACTTTCCAGTCTGCTTGACAAGTTTGGTTGGTTCGAAAACCATTAAGTTCTTTCTGTTTGTTTGGTTTTTTTGCATTGTGACATTATGCTCATGAGAATTAAGCAAGCTCATTAATATGAAGCAAAAAATAATATATATTATTTGAATTGTAATTATATATGATGATTATGCTTTTTTTCAGCCTTTAATTTATGCTTTTACTAAAAAAACGATTTTCATTACAGTATCTCTAACATGGTTGTTTTAGCTATTATAGTTTTTATTATTATTTTGAATTAGTTTCTATTTTTTATTTTGTTGCATGTTTTTGTCATTTTTATTAGTTTTTAAATATGTCCATATAGTTTTCATTTATTTAGATTTCAGTTTTAGTTTAGTCAAGATAAACTAAATGAAAATGAGAAGTGTTGCCTTAAAATAGTAATATATATATATATATATATATATATATATATATATATATTTTTTTTTTTTTTTTTTTTTAATTACATATATTTTATTTCAAATAACACAAATTGTTACATGGTTTTAATAGTTTTAGTTAATAACCCTGAACTCAAAATAATTTTGAAAATTCCAAAAAAAAAAAAAAAAAAAGAATAAATAAAGCATCTGATTATTTTCTTTAAACACTTACATTACTTACATCCTTTAAATGTGCTTAATGATCATGAGAATAATGTCACAAATGCAAATTATGTTAATTGGGCCTAAAATAGGTTCTGCGTCACATTTAACTTGTTAATTTAACAAATTACCATGTGATTTAGAGGTGAAGTGTGACCGACACGCGTTCCTGAGATTAGCATATTATCATTCATGCTTTCTTAGTGTTTGCGGATAATTCTGCCATATTTTTCAGATCTTGTTTCTCCATCTCAAGCTGTGTGTTTTGATGAACACTGTTATGCATATATGTGTGTGTGTGCCTTTGCAGATGCATTCGTGTGTTACATAAATGTGTGATTACAGGGAAGAAGCGCCGATCTGTCCATCAGTTTTCTCTTAAAGGCTCAGTATGAATGACAGGCCTAATGAGAGTTAATTACCCTGTTGCCTTGTTATAGTGTTTGTCACTGCTAGAACACTTCATGCTCGTTTCACTCAGTTCGGAATGTAATTAAAGAGAGAATTCACCCAAAAATAAATGTCATTATTTCAAACATATATGACAACATGAGATGTATGAAAACGGAAGCAGACATTCTGGATATCAAAGAACAAAAACCTCACTGAACGTATCATAACAGAAGTTCAGTAGCTATCTGATTTTATGGTGTTTTTAAGACAGCACATGCTCCTGTTTACTTTCCAAAAAAAAAAATATATATATACACATTTATAAAAATACTTATTTATAAATAAATACTTTTTATAAAAAAATTTACAAAAAGTTAAAATCAATTTACTAAAAAAAATATTTTGTTATTGCTAACTTAATCTAAAATTAAAACTATTAAAAATATTTTCAGTAACTGAAACGAAGCTAAAATAAAATATTTGATGAAGAAATGTAAAGAAATTTTAAGAAATATGGCCTTGGCAACTAACAGAAATAATAATAATAAATAAAAGAATAAAAAATGTAAATTAAGCTGAAGTACTAAAATTATGAAATAATTAGTTAAAACCATATAGAAAATATTATAGAATATTATATAATATTAAAAAAAAAATACAAAAAGCCCTTAACAAAATTACTAAAACATAATAAATAAACAAATAAATAATTAAAAAATATTAATGAAACTATAATAATTAGAAATGTGGCCATGGCAACTAACTGAAATAAAATAAAGTACTAAAGTACTTTAAGTACCAAAATTATGAAGTAAATAATTAAAACTATATAGAAATATTTTTAAGAAAGTAAAAAAAAAAATACAAAAAGCCCTTAACAAAATTACTAAAACTTAAAAAAAAAAATTTTTTTAAAAATATTGATGAATACTATAATAATTAGAAATGTCACCTTGGCAACTAACTGAAATAAAATAAATTTAAGCTGAAATACTACAATTATGAAATAATTAATTAAAACTATATCAAAATATAAAAAAAAAGAAGTAAAATTACGAAAAGCCCTTAACAAAAAAGCCCTTACTAAATAAATAAAATTAAATTAACACTACAACAGATTGGATATTATACTGAACTTGAAAGTCATGCAGGTTTGGAACATTATGGAAACAGTGTGACACTTCATGTCAGGATGAGCTACAGTGTTGCATTATAATGCCTCTAGTTACTATCTCTGTTCACCTGTGATCTGGTTCCCCTCCACACTGATGTGCTGGAGGCTGCTCACATCCGTCAGCCGCTCAGGGAAAACCGTCAGCTTGTTTTTGGAGAGGTCGATGCTGATCAAGTGCTGCATGTTGCCGATCGCCTCTGGCAGCGTTGAGAGGACGTTACCCTGCAGATCCACCTCTACAATGAAGACAAGAAAACCCTGCTTCAACACAAGTCTCTATATGTGCTTATAATGTAGTCTGAGTAACTACTAGGACAGTATGTTCTGTGCAATCAAAGAATCTCCCATGATGTAACTAAGTCAGTCACTCTGAAACAACTTTAATTTCAAATATTTTGTGTTTTATACTTAGAATCAACATGTACACTACCATTCAAAAGTTTTAGGTCAGTAAGATTTGGAATGTTTTTGAAAGAAATCTCTTTGCTCACCAAGGCTACATTTATTTGATCAAAAATACAGTAAAAAATTGTGAAATATTATTAGAATTTCAAATAGCTGTTTTCTATGTGAATATCAGTTAAAATGTAATTAATTGCTGTGATCAAAGCTGAATTTTCAGCATCATTACTCCAGTCTTCAGTGTCACATGATCCTTCAGAAATCATTCTAATATGCTGATTTGCTGCTCAAGAAACATTTCTGATTATTATCAATGTTGAAAACGGTTGTGCTGCCCAATATTTTTATCAAAACTGTGATATGTTTTATTTTTCAGGATTCACAGATGAATAGAAAGTTAAGAAGAACAGCATTTATTTGAAATAGAAATATTTTGTAATATTTTAAATGACTTAACTGGCACTTTTGATCGATTTAATGTGTCCTTGATAAATAAAAGTATAAATTTATTTTTAAAAATATCTTACTGACCCCAAACTTTTTAACAGATAGTTCAGAATCAAGCATTTGATATGAATCATCTAAGCTTTTGATTTGTTTCCATTAAGTTATGAAAAAAAAATAAAAATAAAAAATAATAAAAATAAAAAAATCAGTTGAAATAAAGCACTTTTCATTTGTGAAGTATTTAAATAACTAGATGTGTCAAATCCACAGTATTATTTAATATATAATTCATATATATATATATATATATATATATATATATATATATATATATATATATAATTCATATATATATATATATATATATATATATATATATATATATATATATATATATATATATATATATATATATATATATAAAAACTAAAACTTAAAGAAATAATTTAAAACTAAAAATATTAATATATACTAGAATAATTAGAAATGTGGTCTTGGCAACTAACTGAACTAAAATAAATTTAAGCCGAAGTACTAAAATAATGAAATATTTAATTAAAACTATATATAAATATTTTTAAAAAAGTCAAAAAATACAAAAAGCCCTTAACAAAATTACTAAAACTTAAATACATAAACTAAAATGACACTACAGCAGAAAAAAAAAATCAGCTGAAATGAAGCACTTTTCATTTAAGTATTTAAATAAGATGTGTCAAATCTACATTATTATTTAATATATATTCATCATATACTGCAGTTATTGTTGCTGGAAATTTTAATATATATAATTAATTTTTTTAAATTTCCAAATTTCCAGCAACAATAACTGCAGTATATGATGAAATATATTGTTAAAGTGATTGGTCACACCGCCTGCTGCTCTTGCGAGATACTGACGCTTCTTCTCTTGACACTGAGGACAGAAAATCTTGAAGTCTTACCTCTTAACTGAGTAAACGTGAGGAAGAACTTGTTGCTCAAGGCTTTGATCTGGTTGTTGGCCAGAGAGATTTTGTGGATGTTGTCTGTGCAGCTGCGGATCATTTTGAAGACGCCGTCAGGGAAACTAACGAGGCCGCAGTCAGACAGATCTGAGGCACAAAAAACAGCGCTGATTCAGATTGACTCTGGCATCAGTTCGTTAATATAAGCGCTCTGATTAAGAGATTGTGTTCTTCAGAGAGCCGTCGCCTCTGCGTATCAACAAGCTCAACATTGTGCAATCACTCAGCAAATCAGGGCAAATACTATCTGAGTGACGGACAGAAATGAATACAGTCGTTTGGACGCTCTTGATGTGTGTGTGGATAATCAAAGTGTTGGGTTTCACAATGCCTCTGATTGCCACTTAAGTTTACTTACTCTTGGCATTAAATGACTAATATGATGATTTAAGGAAAATGACACTTGATAAATTGGGAAATGGTCAAAACCAAGCGAATATGTGATTTAGTGGAGCTTCTCAGCACAATAGCTCCATCTATTGAGCACAGGCTGAAACTAAACAGTAAATCAATAATAATCAATAATAATAAAAATAATAAAATAAACTATTTAAACTAAAATAAACTATTTCAAACTAAAATTAATTTTTTTTTTTTTTTTTTTTTTGCAATTACACAGCCCTGCATCTTGGAAAAAGGGCTAATATTACTTATGATGATGCTGAGTTAAAAAAATCAAGATAATCAATGAAATCTTTCCATTGTGTACAAAATAAGAATAAAGATTTTTCAAAAAATAAATTAATTAATACACACACACACACGTGTATGTATATATATATATATATATATATATATATATATATATATATATATATGTGTGTGTGTGTGTGTGTGTATATAGCTTTAATGTAATTATTAAAAAAACAAATGCAATCAAAAGTTTCATTTTTGATGCCAAAAAAAAAAAAAAAAAAAAAAGAGTATTCAAAATGTATAATTTAAATTACAGTCTGCAAAGGAGTGGAAAAATATGTTAAAATACTCAATTTAATTTCAAAGAACTTTACATAAACATAACTTTATAAATATAAGCTTTTTACACAAAATCTGTAATTTCTGCATGAAATAAAACTATATAGAAATATTTTTAAAAAATTCAAAAATAATTTGTCAATAATTTAAAACTAAAAAAATATTAATAAATACTATAATAATTAGATGTACAAAATAAGGATAAAGATTTTTTTAAAAAACGCACACACAAACACACACACACACACACACACACACACATATATATATATATATATATATATAGCTTTAATGTAATTACTAAAAAAGAAAAAAAAAATCAAAAGTTTCATTTGTAATGCCAAAAAAAAAAAAAAAGTATTCAAAACGTATCTTTTAAATTACAGTCTGCAAAGGAGTGGAAAAATGTTAACTTTACACAAACATAACTTTAAAAATATAAGCTTTGTTGCACTGTTTGGATGCAGTAAAACACCCACAGATGTTGCATGTTCGGCTCATGTTTGCATTTTCTTCTGTCAATGGCAATAACCTTGCAGTCAGCATTAGGTATAAAATAATGTCATGCATGTGAAAATGTGCTGAGAACTGAACAAACATTTGTAATAAAGCTCAGATTCAGTCAGGATTCATGTGTTTGTGATGCTTTTCTGCTGATTGAGAAAGAAAACATGACTTCTCCTTACAAATGGTTTTAAAAAGCAAAAATGCTATGAAATGCATTGTATTTAGTGAGAAAGTGCAAACAAGTACTATTTTTGGAATCAGCAACACCAAATTAGTAAGTCTTGAATTTCATTCAGAAGATCTGATGTAGGGCGGTGTCATCAGTAAAAACAAGAAAGCCATTTAATTCTAAATGTCCTCTAAATTCCTCTGAAATATGAGCTGTTATTGTTTATGTTTGAGATTTGCGCACCCAGCGAGTCTCTCTGCTCCTCCATGGTGGCGTTGATCCTCCGGGCGACGTTGGCCACGGCCTGAGCCATCCTGTTGGGCTCTCGTTTGATCTGAGGAGTGATTGGTGGGTTCAGTGGCGTCTCTTACTCATGCACAGGAAGTCAGGTGTTAGCCATGGACAGCCGCTTCCTGCCAGAGCGCACAAACATGCAGTGACATCATGAACCTGACTGGAGTCATCAATATCTGCTCATCAACATGATTATTAGTTTATGTCTGTATGTAAAATATGTCTGCCTATATCATTTTATACTTAATAAATAAACAATAAATAAAGATATAAAATATAAAAAAGTAATAACTGTGTATGTGCATATATATATATATATATATATATATATATATATATATATATATATATATATACACACACACACATACATATATGTGTATATATATACACATATATATACACATATACATATATACACATATACATTTGCTTGGGGCATTTGTTTTAGCAGCTGTGATTTTGCTTAAAATTATTAAAATTAAAATTTATGTTGTCCAATGGCTTGATATATTCCTGTATTATGTGTACATTTTTGCTGTGTCATGAATTATATAATTATAATATTATATAATTATATTTATAAAGAAACTACTAACATTATAATAATAATTAATAAATAATTAAGTTATTTCACATATTATTCAGTAAATACTATTTATAATATTACTGATAAGTAAATTATTTTTATTTTGTAGTAAATAATAACTGCAACTAATAATATTTTTTTGTAATTGTGCATCCATTGATACAGATGTGTGTACAATAGAAATATTTATATGTATTATATTATATTATAAAGATATTATTTACTACAAAATAATTGTTTACTACTACTACTAACTAATATTATAATAACTATTTAGTAAATATTATTTATTTAATTTAGTTATATCACATATATATAAATATTATTTAGTAAATAAATATTATTTATTATAGTATTAGAAATAAATATCTATTGTTTTGTAGTAAATAACTGCAATTAATAATAATTTTTTTTAGTAATTGTGCATCCATTGATAAAGATGTGTTTGTGTACAATAGAAATATTTATATTTATTATATTATTATATTATAAATAAAGATATTATTTACTACAAAATACTAACTAATATTATTAATAATATTTACTAAATAGTTATTATTTAGTTTAGTTATCACATATATATTTAGTAAATATTATTTATTATAGTATTAGCAGTACATATTTATTATTTTGTAGCAAATAACTGCAACTAATAGTAATATTTTTCTAGTAATTATGCATTCATTGATACAGATGTGTGTGTACAATAGAAATATTTAAATTTTATATACTGTAATTATATCTTTCTTTATATTATTTACTACAAAATAATTGTTTACTACTAATTAATATTATATTTACTAAATAGTCATTACTTTGTTTAGTTATATCACATATATATTATTTAGTAAACATTATTTTTTATAGTATTAGTAGTAAATATTTATTGTTTTGTAGCAAATAACTGCAACTAATAATATTAAAGACCCTTAAACAGCTATTTATTTATTTGAGGCCCAAAACAATTCATGACACAGCAAAAACATATAAGGTAATACAGAAACATCAAGTCATTGGACAACAGAAATTTAAATTTTAATAATTTTTAGCAAAATCACAGCTGCTAAAACAAATGTGACAACTTGCCCCGACCTGATATTTTTAACATACATTTGTCCTAAAAACACAGATTGACCTTTCAGTTCAAATCTACCTTCATCTCACAGTGATTTAGCTTTAGTGTGTTTGAGTTTCTTTGTGTAATTACAGCACGAGATTCAGCGAAGCGTTCTACTTCTGACAGATAAAGCCTCAAACAGCTGAACAGACAAATATAGAAACACATACAGTTATTAATAGCACGAGTATTATTACATCTGCACGAACATTCTCATAATATGTAATGTCACGTTATGTTATGTAAAGATCACTAATATGAACTTACTAACGGACTGCAGTATTATCGATCAGTTTATGATCTGAAGGACGTCAGCCATTCATTTCAACTAAAAGCGTTCAAGTATAAACACCAACACACTAGAAGCTGTACAGTAAAGCAGAGCGTTCATTTAGAGCTGTAAACCCTCACATTCAGACATGCGAAGCGGTCTCACCGTCTCCATTCCGCGGACTGATGACTTTATGAGAGTGTGATGAGCGTGTTTATGTTCTGTCAGGCGAGAAACGTGTACTATACGCCGCTGCCGGATTCCGCGCGCAACTGTCGTAAACACTCACGCCGAAATTGCTTGACTGCAGCATGAGCTATGAAAAACTTTTCCGCGCTGATGTGTTTGTTTAGTTTATGAAGTTTTGTGCTTTGGTAACTGGTGTAGCGCATTAAGATCATTTTTAATAAAAGGGGGAAAAAAAGACTTTTAAGGTTCGCATGAAAGTCAGAAATTCTCATATTCTAAGCGTATTAATTATTTTAGAATGAATCAGAATGAGAATGAGCTTTTATTGGCAGGTATGTTTACACATTCGAGGAGTTTGTTTTCACAGTACAACAGAATGACAGTGACAGAACAAAAACACAGATAATAAAATAAATAAGGAATAAAAATATACAAATAGACACCAGCTGCAGAGATCTGTTGAAGGTCTGTGTGAAGATGAGGGCAGCTGGTCAGCACAGGATTTCAGACAGACTGGTGTCACACATTTATATATTTTTATATATATTTTTAGGTGTTTACCAGTTTTATGCGTTCGCATCTCACAAACTGAAGTTAATTTTGATTTTAAGCTGAAAACTCAAAACATGTAGCCTATAATACTTTTACGGTTGTTAAATTATAAAAGAGCATGTTAGCATCATATAACGTGTCACTTTGAATGTAACATGCACATTTTTGTAAACAAACTCAACTTAAAACTCAACACTTTCAATATTTTAAAGGAGAGCACATTTCTACATAAATTGAATCATTTTCAGTTTAAAATGAAACAGATTTGAATATATATGTTGTATTTTTACTATTTTATTTCTATATTATATGATATTTTTTACTTTTTTTGGTATTTAATTTTGGTTGTACTCTTACAATAAATCACAAAAGTAAATACATAGTAATTTGATATGGGATGTATATACACCAATACCAGTCACCTTTTTTAAAGTGGTTAATCTAGTTGAAAAGCTAGTTAATATATGGTATTTTTTTTTCTTTTTTTTTTGTACAAATTTAATTTCTCAGTTTGTTTGTTTTTTCACTATTTAATTGTGGTTGTATGCTTACAAAACAGATAAATAAATAAGTAAATAAATAAAAAGTAAATACATAGTAATTTAATATGGGATGTATATACATCAATAACCACTGCTTAAAAAAAGTGATAATCTAGTTGAAAAGCAAGTTAAGAGGTTAAATATTAATAGAATATTTTTTCAGTTTAAAATAAAATAGATTTGGAAATATGTAGGAACAAATATCTTGTATATCTGTTAAAATGATACAAAAAAAAATCTATATGTTTATTAATTTCACACACACACATAGGCTACCAATCAGTTTTTGTTAAAGCAGCAGTTAATCTAGTTGACAAGCTAGTTGAGAGGTTAAACATAGAATAATTTTCAGTTGAAATAGAAATGATATAGATTTAAAAAAATATATATATATGTTCTACTTTGAAAACTTTTAAAATATCTTTTCATATAGATTTCTAGACTTAGATTTCGTTGTTCTCTTCGTTTAAGGTTAATCAGACTGTACGTACCCCTGTGTGCCGCAGTCGTTCTCCTCTCTGAAGCTGATCCTCTTTAGGATCTTTCCTCTCTTGAGCTGTGGTTCTGGAACATCCCTGCTGGATCTCCACTGGAATGGACTTTCACTGTGGAACAATGGAAGGTGATTGTGTTTGACCCGTGACCCCTGCTGACCCCTGCTGACCACATGGATGGCACAGACCAGACGGGGAATTCTAGAAATAATGATGAGTTTGTTAAATGGTTCTCTCTGGATGTTCAAGTACATCGTCACATGAGTTTCACTGGCTCTCATTCTCTGCATTATTTTTAGAAATGCAGGTTTCTTTTTAAAATAAGGATGTTGCAGTGCATTATTTTAAAATGTTTAGACAATTATAAAACCTTTGGGAAAAACCTCACAGCATGTTGCTGCTCTCAGTGCCATCTTCTCTCTATAATCTTATTTGATTGTGAATTTTGGGCTTAGAAATGATATAGAAATATATGATAGTAGGAGAAATAAGATGTCAGTATAATACAATCATACACTTTTCATAAATGAATAAAAAAAGAACTGTTTTTAAAAGTCTCTAATATACTTCAATAACGTATATTTACACAAATATCAAGGGTTTATTTTATGTATAGACAGAGAGAGATAATTATTGGTATTAACGCATTGCTTTTTCCTTTAAATCAGTCCGTCAAAAAAAAAAAATAAACCAGAAATGTAAACCCTTACAAAAAATTACAATATTTACAATATATCTATTTAAAGATCCTATAAATCCCATATTAAAATATTATTATTATTATCAATATATTTATTTACTTATTTATTAATTATTTATTTATTTATTTTAAATTACTGTACAATTTTTGTAAGGATAGAACCAAGAATAGAATTTAATACCAAATTAATGTATTTATTTAAAAGTGTGGCAATTTATAATTTATAATTTAATAGCTACTTATGATAGATAGATAGATAGATAGATAGATAGATAGATAGATAGATAGATAGACAGATAGACAGACATGTTTATAAATGATTCAATAAAGAACAGTTTAAAAGCAAATGCTTTTATTTCTAATAGCAAAAATAACATTGTCTGATCTCCATTATTTATACAGAGATTCATATATTATATTTACATAAATATCAAGGCTTTATTTATGTATTATTTACAATAAATATTTACATAGTTTCTCCACCACATGATGTGATTGTAAATACATAGACAGTGCTTGAGATCTTTATAATCCATTTAACAGTTACTACGACTGATCATAATTTTTCCAAAACCACAGTTTTCCAAAAGACAATCATTGCTTCCGTTTTTATATTCCATCTTTTCTCTGGACGATCAAACAGTCTGAAGGGGAGCTCTAATACCTGAACAGGTAAGTCTGGCATTTGCGTCTCTTTCTGAAGTCCTGAGATGTTCTGGATGATGATAATGTCTGAAGTCTGATTGTGATTGTTCGTTAGCAGCGCTGATGAAGCTCGTCACAGGCAGCCGCACTCCTCCACCTCCATGTCTTCATGATGTCTGAGGATCAGCTCTCCGTTCTCATAGTAAAGCATGCTGAGGGGACTCATCTTGGTAGGAGCGCAGCAGGCCGCAGGAACTCTGCTGGGATGGTAGTACTTCAGCAAACTCTGAAGAAAAAAAAGACAAACAATAGTGTTACGTTAGGATTATGCAGATACTATTATATTTTTTATTAATATATATTTTTCCTTTTTTTAATTTGCTTTCATTTTAGTTTTAGTTATTTTTTGAAATTTTGTATTTTGTTTTAGTTTTTTTTTTTTTTAAATATGTCTATATTTTTTATTTATAGAATTTTTTAAATTTCAGTTTTAGTTATTTTAATTACTTCAAGTTAAGCTAAATAAAAAATAGAAATAAAATAGCTGAAATAAGTTTAAGATTTTTTATATATATATTTTATTTTATTTTATTTCAGTTAATTTTTTTGTTTCAAGTAACTGAATTTTTAAGTAATTTTATTTCCGTTTTGGTTTTTCAGATATTTTAGTACATCTAAATGTTAATCTAAATGGAAATGAGAAATGATTCCTTGGCAACTATCTGAAATAAAACAAGTTCATTTTTTATATTTTAATTTATTTCAGTAAAAAAAAAATAAAATAAAAAAAAAAGATTTAAATAACTGATTTTTTTTAAATGTAATTTTAATTCAGTTTAAGATTTATTTATTATATTCAAGTTAAACTAAATGAAAAAGAGAAACTTTGCCTTGGCAGTTAGCTGAAAAAAAAGTTTAAGTTTTATATATATACATTTTTATGTATTATATATATTTTATGTTTTCTATTTTTATATTTTCTATTTTATTTTTTTGCTTTGTTGTTGTTGTTTAAGTTATTTTAGTACTTCAAGTCAAACTAAATGAAAATGAGAAATGTTGCCTTGCCAGCTTGCTGACATAAAATGTTTTTTCTTTAAAATGATTTTATTTTATTTCAGGTAACATTTGTTTTATTTTTAAGTAATCAAAGTGTTTTTATCTGAAATAAAATGTAATAAAGTTTATTTAATTGACATTTAAATGGGAAAAAAAAAATCCAATTAGTTTTTTTATATTTTAGTTTTTAAAATTACATTTTCATTTAATTTTAAATCATTTTAGTGAATGATTACAACCTTGATGAGAAGTTCAAAGTTGTTCCAAGACACAGAATGCAGTTTTGATTCTTGTTTCCAAACTTTCAGTATTAATTGTTCAATATTTTTATATAACTATACTATTATATATATATATATTATTATTGCTCTTTTGTTGATTTTGTTTGCCTCTATTGTCCTCATTCGTAAGTCGTTTTGGATAAAAGTGTCTGCTAATGACTAAATGTTAATGTAAATATAATAAATAGTTATATTATAAAGTTAATATTATATAAGTAATTGCAAAGTTACACAAATAAAACGAGCGCCTCACCTGCATGTAAGCATGGTTAGTGGGATGCAGGTCTTCTCCCAGAGGATTCGGACAGCTCCCCTCGCAGCGGTACGCATTGTACTTCTTCGGGAAGACGATCCAGGAGCCCCATCCGATCTGATTAAAATCCACATGCATATCGACCCTCCTGCACATGGAGCTCTTCTCCACTGGACTCCTGAGCAGCTCTGGATTCCTCACCGGCTGACCCCTGCGGCCCCGCTTGCTCTTGAGTGGCCTGTCCCTTCGCACCTCCTTTCCTTCACTGTTGAATAAAAACTTGGAGCTCTCCGCTGTATGGAGAAGACTGGCTCTATCCTGCTCTCCTTGTCCAGAAACAGTGTGAGAGAAGATCAGAAGCATTGCTCTGTGACGAATCCCATCTGTAACTTTATTCCCAATTTGCAGAGCATTTCTCGCAGCTCTGGTCTTCAGGCGGATTCTTTCGGAGAGTTTGGGGCCGATCCATTTAAACAGCAGGTCTGTGGCATTGTAAACTCTCCAGTGATGGGAGACGCTGATCAGAGAGGATTCAGAGAGCAGGCCTAGAGACTGGTTCTCCAGACAGATGCTGCGATGGAAGCATGGGTCATCTTGCTGGTGCCGGATCTCCACCGTGATGTTGGTTTGCTGCGTTTCTTTGGGAATACGAATCCTCAGCTCTGCTGCCTGAATCTGACGTTCAGACAGAACAGAGGAGAGGTCGAAGTGTGTGATGTAGTGTCTGTCTTCATTGGTCAAACCTGGAAGAGACAAAGAAAATAGATGAGTATATGTCATATATATGTCATATATGATTATATGTCAGTCATATTTAGATCTTTGTCAATAACCAGTTTCCTTGCTGGCTTGCTAAAAAAATTTTAAATCAATTTTAAATAAATTAGTGAATTTTTTAATATTTTTTAAATATATATGAAATAGTTGAATAAAAATTTATTTTATTTATTTAATTATTGCAATTAAGCATATGCCTCATTTGATAACATTATTAGGCTCATATCTCACTGTAAAAAAGTTTAGACTTTGGCAAAACTTTGAATTGATTTAAAAATAAATTTTAAAATAAATTGAAAAAGTTTTCAGTTGTAATTGGTTGAAATTTTGCATATTATACATTGATGGACAGTTATATCATCCATTAACCACTGAAAAAGTTTGGGGGGTGGGGGGGAGAGAAGTAAAAATATAATTTATTTATTTATGTTGCAATGCTGCATATGCCTTATTTCATAATATTATTTTTAGGCTCTATAAAAGCAGTTAATACTTTGGTAAAACTTTGAATTTACTTTAAAAGAAAATAGATGTAAAAATGTTTTAAATCTTAGTTGGTTGAAATTTTACACATACACTGATGGACAATTATATCATTTCAAAAACTGAAATAAAAAAAAATATTTTGCATATGCGTCGTTTCATAACATTATTTTTAGGCTCCATATATTACTATAAAAAAGCAGTTTAGACTTCGGAAAAACTTTGAATTTATTTAAAAATATAAATGAAAAAAAACATAAAAAAATTTAAAAAGTTTTCAGTATTGAAAATTTGCATATTGTAACATGCATCAGCCACTGATAATTCTTTTAATCGAAATATATATGATTTATTTATTTATTTATTTTGCAGTATGCTCATTTGATATCATTATTTAAAAAACAATTATTTAACACCACTCTCATATTGTATTACATTCATATGGCCAAGTAAAATATTTAAATACTTTAAGAGAAGAGAGAAAAAACAACTTTTTTAGGATGAAATGTGACCTATTTTTGACAGGTTTTGTGAGATTCACCCAGTTAAAGACGTAACCCATCAGAGTGGCTCTTGGCTCTTTTGATATTTATTTTTCTCCAGGGATGAAGGACTGACTGTCATGTACACAAACCCAACAGTAATGAGGTGATTTGTGCAGCTGAACACACACTCTTTGATCCTCACGGATGAGGTTCTTGTCCACTGGAGTGTATTGGCTGTACATTTACATTCAAATTGCTAATTGCATTGGTTTATCTAATAAGCGGCTCTGACTGTGCTTAATAGAGCTGATAAAATGTAAAAACTGTAACTTGAATGCTATGTAAGTTGCTTTGGATAAAAGCGTCTGCTAAATGCATAAATGTAAATGTAAATGTAAATGTAATAGCTCTGCCATTCTGCCATCAGCCTGTACTGGGTAGTTCAACTCAGTGATGACTAAATAATCATTAGATTTTTTTTTTCTTTAATATTTAAAACATTTCTGGAAGCATTGCACTTTAACATATTGGCTTGGTTTGTTAGAAATAAGAATAATAATTAAAATAATTATTATTAAAAATATTTATTACACTTTTATTGTTCCAGTCTATTCAGATCATTCTGTTTATTCTAAATAATTTAAATTTATTGTAAATAATTATTAGACTGTGACAATAATAATAAAATAAATATTTTAAATAATTATAAAATATTACATATTTTAAATATTTAAAACATTTATTATATTTTCTTGTTGGATTCTAATGATTATTCTGTTTATTTTTCTGAAGTTATTGTAAATAATCATTGCAACAAGAATAATATAACAAATATTATATGATAATAATGATTTAAAATATTCCTTATATTTTTATTGTTGCAGTCTAATGATTATTCTATTTATTCTATATTATGGTAAATAATCAATAGACTACAACAATGAAATAATAAATCATAAACATTTATTTTAAATATTTCTTATATTTTTATTGCAGCAGTCTAATGATCATTTTATTTTTCTAAATTACTATAAATAATAATAGCAACAAAAACAACAACAACAACGACAATAATAATAATAATAATAATAATAATAATAATAATAATAATAGTTATTATTATTATTATTAGTAGTAGTAGTAGTAGTAGTATTAACAAGCCAAAGTAATTATGTTAAACTGCAATTTTTTAGAAATATTTTTTTAAATTCACTGGCGGACCCAATTTAAAAAAGCAATAAACAATAATAAGCAATAATAATATATGGTCAACTTTTTTCATCTACTAGTACAGTAAATCTGTTTTGTAAATTAGTTTAAGCTTAGTATATAAATATTACGAACCACACTCAATTAGTCAAAGATGTGGACCACATCAATTAAACTAGTCTCATTTCTTGAATTATAGATGATCACTCTGATTAAAAGTCATGTAGTATCGATCAGATATTAGATTTATCTTAATGGAGGGGCAAGGCAGTGCGACCCTAATCCCTTCAGAACAAACACCGGATCGAAACCCATCGAACCGTCCGAGCTTCCAGGCCGCAGAACCTTCAGGAACCCGCGGCTCCTAATCTAATCAGAAGACGTGTGAAAAAGAGCCCAGGGGCTGATGTTGATTTGGGTTTGTCTGGCGAGGGTCTAATCCACATCAGCTTTGCGCACAGCATTAGTCCTGGATTTATTCAGCCGCAATGTGGATTGAAGGCGTCTGGCGCTGAGATTTGACAGGGAGACGCGCAACAGAAGAGCCATTTTCACCTCGATGCATGACTATTTCTAAACTTTAGTGAAAAAAACCCCAGCTACGAACGAAAGTAAAGCAAATCTTACTCTTGGAGAGGATGCTCTTGATGGTATCCGCTTGCTCTTGCTGTAGATGCTCCATAGGACGCGTTTGGTTGAGCTTGAAATGCCGATAGAGTTGCATCATGTATGTGGGTAAATGATGCCGATGGCTTCTCTCAGTTCTGGGTGGCATATTCCTCGTACCATGATTATTATGCGTTCCAAATACTTCAAGAAGCAGAAGTTGGTAGCAGGCCAGACGCAAAGCTCCGATCGCGTTCATGATGGACTGAATGACAGGCCGAGGGTCTCTGCAGAGCTTATATACCCCCTCCTTCTGCCCCTCTGCATATTTAACAAGTAGCAGAGGACATTAAAGGAAATTGACATGCAATGACAGCTCATCATCTATTCGTGTGGTAATGAGGCGCATATTTTACAATGAACAATTAAAACACCTTGCGCCCCGTGACGTCACCGAAGTTGCTTTTGCCCTTTGAAGACTGTGATGGCACTTCTTACAGCGGCCGAGGAAACTTCACAAGAGTCAGATATGTGTGTCCTTACTCGACCCTCACCAATTTGTATAAAACAGAACATTTATATGTCGAAAGATTTAAAGTAAATATTATTTGCACATCCCATTTTGAGGTGTACGTCTTGGTTCAGTCATAGGCTATTTAGATAATTGCCAATATTGACCAATATTCATGCTGGCTTAAGTTACAGCTAATAAAATGGCCATTAGATAAATAGTAAATATTTTAATGAATTTTATGTCATAGTTTAAGTAGAATATTGTCTGATATGTTTGTGTGTATAATTTATTTATTTATTTTGCATATGCCTCATTTGATATAATTATTTTTTTAGTTTTTATAATATATATTTAATGGGTATTAGATGAGTTAATGAATTTGGTGTAAGTGTTTAAGTAGAATATTGTCTTATATGTGAGTGTGTGTGTGTGTGTGTGTGTGTGTATAATTTATTTATTTTGCGTATGCCTCATTTGATATAATTATTTTTTAGTTTTTATAATATATATTTAATGGGTATTAGATGAGTTAATGAATTTCATGTAATAGTTTAAGTAGAATATTGTCTGATGTGTGTGTGTGTGGTGTGTGTGTGTGTAATTAATTTATTTATTTTGCAAGTTTGCATATGCCTCATTTCATATAATTATTTATTAGGCTACATATAGTTTAAGAAAAATATAGTGTATGTTTTTGTATATAGTTTTTAGAATATTTAATAGTATTTATTAAATATATGGTATGGTATATATTCAATGCTTATAGTAAAATATTCATATATATATATATATATATATATATATATATATATATATATAAAGACATTAAAAATTGTAAAGAATTTAAAATTGCAAATATAAAAATAGTAAAATATTATTTTATATTAAGTAAAATATTGTAGGCTATATGTTTTTGCATGCAATTTTTTATTTATTTTTAGAATCCATTTAAGTAGAATATTGTAGAATTTTGCACACACACACACACACACACAAATAAAACTGCAATACATGTACTTGCATCTTTATTTGTGTGTGTGTGTGTGTGTGTGTGTGTGTGTGTGTGTGTTTTACACATTTTAAGTAGTTTAAGTATTATTGATATATATAAATATATATATATTGATGTAGGCTATATTGATGTGTATGTGTGTGTGTGTGAGTGTGTGTGTATTACTATGAAAAGAGGGTTAGACTTTTAATATTTAAAAATATAAGGCAGCAATTAAGCATTTATCGTCCACTGGAAAAATAAGATTAAACTTTGTATTTTATTTATTTATTTATTTATTTTTTTAAATGCAACTAGATGAAAAGAATGACTAGACAGACTATACACACTATACCACACAATCACATAGATTTTCAATCTCTGGTTGAACTGCTGGTTTTAGGATCCCTTCAGCGCCTGGCACCACACACACACACACACACACACACACACACACAGAGTGAACACACGCATGCTCAAAGAGCTCGTCTTCCAAACCACGAGTGCCTTCTTTCTTTCTTTCTGTCCAGAGTGAGTGTTTGAATCACAGAGATTTTGTGGAAGAGTGTTTGCTCAGAGCAGCGCTTCTGTTTTGAAGGCGGAGGCTGTTTCACGGCGATGGTGAGTGATCAAGTTTCTGCAGTGCTTTATGTGATCGAGCTTCTCCTCACATGCATGGATGTACATGTTGCGAGAAGCTGCATTGCTGCAGTTGTGAAAAGAGCGAAGCATTAAAGCCAGTGTGTGTTAGAAAGAGATCTGATCTGAGCCTCAGTGTAGCGGCATGTTACTGATTCTGCGTTAGATTGCATGACTGTAATCAGATTATAACACGCTATAACGAGTGTGTGATATGGAAATGAGTTTAGAGCGCACACATGTATCATGCAGAGAAGATAAGTTACAAGAAACGCTTGGAAATGTTTCAAAGGGTCTGATTCAGTGAGTCGATTCGTTTGAATGAATCTTTTCTGCATTTTACGTGCGCTTCTTTCGAAGTGAATTCAAATGTAGTCGATATTTTATAGTTCCAACCACTGATCTCTATAATAAACCCCGAATCATTAGGAGAACCGACTCAAAAGAACGATTCGTTCGCGAATTAGACATCGCAACAATCAAAAGCGAATCGTTTGCGTATATTTGTCGCATTGAGTTACTTTCTTGTAGTTTACTACTCGATTAAACTAACGATTACATGGACACTTACGGCCATTATATTGATACTGAAAAACTTATGAAGTTTTTCACACCCTGAGGTGAGTTTATAGCGCTTTTGATGCGGCAGCGAGCAGAAAACTCATTTATATTCTGAAAATATTCTCATTTTCCCGATGATTTTGGGATGTTCTCGACAGGCTTCGCGAGCTTTAAGCGTCTCAAATGAGAAACTCGGCATTAAATAAGACATAGTCTATTTGTCATTATTGAATGTGAAACCTACATGCCAAAATCTTATCAATCCACATAAAAGCTGTTTGATATTAGTGGATTGAAATGCTAATGTGTGGATCGAGAGTCACGCTTCTGAAGATTAATGGTGATGAAGTTCGGTTAGTTGAGCTGATAGCCATCAGAACTCTATGAATAACCCATCAGTGTGACCCTGTCAGTACTAGATTAGAGGAGTTTGCGTTAGGGATTGAGATAAAGTGGTCTGTAAAGGGTTATAGAAGAGGCACGGGTCATTTGTGGAGATCATTATAGAAATGAGGCCAATTAAAAGCACTTGCAACTCATTTTGCCTCTGGTTGGAAAGAGTCTTGCAAGATACATTGAATTAATGCTAAATCTAACAATGTAGATACATTTAAAGGGAAGGAATTGTACTTCAGATGTTATTTTATCTGCCTTTGAAGTTCATAAGACTTTTGGAAGTTCTTCTTAAGAAGTTTGAGCTCAAGGCTGGGGCAAGTTGTCACAAGATCAATATGATGCTGAGTGTCAAACATCTAGATAAAAACTGTCTCAATATATATATATTTTTGTTTGTGAATCCTGTCCTCCAAAAAAAAAAAAATTCCTTCTATTTTAATTGCTTTTGAGTCAGCAAGGGAACAGTAAACCCCACAATGGTATGCCATTTCTATTTTTAGCCACTTTTTGATTTATTTTATGCCTTGGAATTGTTTTACTGTTTTTAGTCATGCTAAAAAAAGCCATTAAATAATTTAGATTTTAAATTTTTCATATTTCAACAAATTCTTCTTCAGTCAATGTCAATAAACACCAGGTTCCCATTCTGACAACATGCCCCGCTACTGGGTTCAGAGTGTGCTGTCTAAATTTTTGTAATTGAGACTTTAAATTTGTGTCTGTACAGAAATTGACTTTCAGAAACCCTACATTTTTGTAACTGAGAAATATTAATTGTAAATAGCTGGGAATTATGTGAAATGATTTCTTCCTAGGAACTGCATTTATGGCAGTATGAACATGTATTTTAAGACAGATCCATAGCAACTATTCTTAGAACATTCATAGATTATTCAAAGCAAAAGTCACTTCATGAATAAATGAGTTCAGGGATTATTTTTGGATGGGTTGTTTTTGGGTTTGTAGCTGCACTGATATATGAAGCAGTGACACAAAGACGATTATTTCACACTAAAATCTCTGACTGTCATTAGAGCACAATATTAAATCAAGTATCATTTTTTTGTGAAGTATCTTTGTGCATCTTTTTTTTTAAAAGCAAATCTTTTGAAGTTAATCCTGCAGCGTTTGAGTGCAGATACAGCCGCTGTGATTTAGTGCAATGACGTTTGGTGTGAATTTGGGGTTGCGGCATGTTTTGTTTCATGCTGATTTTGTGTTTGTGGTTTTTGCACTGAATGCCACTTCATCTGTCCTGATGTGCACAGATGATTTCAGCCTCTAGATGTCATATTGTCCAGCTTTTGTCTGTTTGAAGTCAGTCCAGTAATAATACGGCTGTATCTGAATCCTTAAAACGCTCAGACGGTCATTTATTGAAGGCAGAATAGATGTAACCTTCCCACAATCTGTCTGGCTGAATGTCCTGTTTAAACTTATGATTTCATTTCTACCAAAAGAGAAATAAGCATTATAATCATTAAATATTCACTTCTGCAGATCTCTGCATTAGATCATCAGACATGACGTCCAGTATGCATTATAGTCCAGGGTTATTTTAGTAGCGTTGAGATACTATTATAGTTTTTATTCATATTTTGAATCTCTTTTTATTTTTATATTTAAAGTTTTAAGTTTTAGTGTTTTAGTATTTTTGTTTTGTGCGAAAAAAAGCTTCTATATAAAATGATTCAAATCATTAAAACTATTAAAACACACACACACCCACACCCACACACACATTAATGTATATAATATATTCTTTAATAATACAATTAAAATGAAATAAAATTTTATAACAATTTAAAAATTTGGCAGAAATATTATATATTTTTATGCTTATATTTTATTATGTCTATATTATACCCCTACCCTGCATGAAAATTATTCAATCTGGTCAGATTATAACACACTATAACAAGTGTGTGATATGTAAATGAGTTTAAAATGCACACATTTATCATGCAGACAAGATAAATTACAATAAATGCGTGACAATGTTTAGATTCAGCATCTGATTCAGTGAGTCGATTCGTTTGAAATCTTTTCATATTTTGTGTGCTCTTCTTTTGTAGTGAATTAAATATCTAGTTAATATTTTATCGTTCCAAATGTATAATTTAATCAAAGGAGAATCATTTGCTTATGTTTTATATATATATATATATATATATATATATATATATATATATATATATATATATATAAAATAATATTTTCAGTTAACATTATTTCAAGTAACCATTTATTTATTTATTTATTTATTTATTTTAAGGATTTTAGTTTTAGTTAACTAAACCCAGTTGTAGTCACTAAATGACTGGTCAGCAGGACTCTTGCTTCTGTTTTCAGTCTGTTTTTAGTGACGTTGATCATTGAGGGCAAATTCAGACAGGAAAATGTTCTTCCCAGCGGACACATGCAGGTGTCAAGCTGTCAGTCCGGTCGGAAACGGATGTTTCAAACACAAAAGCGCATTGATGAGAGAGGCAGCAGGAAACGGGCAGGTAACGGTTTAGTTTTTTCACAGCCTGAGAGGAAGTTTCACAGGAAGCTGAAATGTTGTTCACTGCTTTAGAACATCACGTCACTCCATCTTCTGCTGCTTCCTCTGCCGCATTTCTCTAATTAAATCCAGAAGCGTAGCCGCTTAAACAAATTTTTCTTCATGCCTGTTGAACTGTAAAGTACCACAAGGGCAAAATGTCACAGAGACTCAGAAAAAAAAGAGAGATGCATGATTTTTCCTTTGGTCTCACATGCATCTCTTCAGGTTCATCAAAGCTGTTAGACTGACAGAGGAAGAAACAGGTGTGGCCGGTTTCATTCTCACATAAACATCAGCTCAAATTCAACTATACATATATATATATATATATATATATATATATATATATATATATATATATATATATATATATATATATATATATATATATATGCATATAAAATTTTTAAATATATTTTTATTTGAATATATAAAATGTATAAAAATATATAAATATATTATTTAATATATTAAATATAATGTGTGTATATTTAATTTTAGGATTTTAATAAATATTTATATTTTTATATTTTTAATATTTTATATTTAAAATGTGTATTTATTTTATTAATTAATATATAAAAGATATATTGTACAATAGATATTAAATAAAACGTAAATATATTTACTTACACATGTTTCTATCACATTTAGATTTAAAAGAACAAAAGTCACATGTGTTTGAAATGATTTTGAGTTAAACAAATTCTTTTAGAAATTGAAGCGAACATTTCAGAGCTCATATTGATGTGTTTCGATGGAGAGAATAGTTTTCTCTGATTCCGGCCTCATAATGTTGTTTTTTTGTCTTGAGTTGTGTGTTGGATTCAAAGGTCCTTCAGCAAGTTTGTGTTCATGTGGTTTGTGAACAGAGTAAATTTAGCTTAGATTGAGATAGTACAGCAATTTCCTGCCTCACCCTGTTGCCCCACGCTGTATTTCTCTCTCTGTGTGAGTTTGTGTGACACAACTGCTGTTTTCTGTATTAGTCAGTCATACGTACATCTTGGACTCCATCAGAAGTGTTTTTTGTCTGAATACCCCCTGAAGAGTGTCCTTGAAAACCCCGTGATTCAGAGGAACTGGACTCATTCAGGCTGCTTTGGTTATGTGGAGGCCAAGACACGGTTTATAAGCTGAATTTTTGGTTAAACTGACATGATTCTGAATTTCAGATTGGATTAAACTTTGGTTAAATGTCACTGAGAGTACTACTCTCTTATTCATAGCTGAAAACATAAATAAATTAGCTGAAATATTCAATAACTGAACTAATTTTGAAGCACCAATTCCATACGGAGCAAGTTTTGTGTGTGAGTTTACTTGGAGACAAAATGATCCCAACAAAATCTACTAAAACCTCCGTTTGCCAGTGTCCTCAAAGCTAAAAATAATTCCTAAAATTAATAATTATTTAAGTGTTATTTTAAGGGTAGGAGTATAATATAGGCTTAAATATAAATATATTATAATATAATAAAATATAACAAAATAAATACAAACATAAATATACATTATTAAAATGTAATATTTTAATATTACAAATATTTTAACATTGTTATAAAATAGTTTTTTATTTTTATATTAAAGAATATATTGTATGCATATATACATATATACACACACACATATATAATATAAAATATATGTATAATATAAAATATATGGGCTGTGAATCGATTAAAATATTTAACCGCGATTAATCACATGATTGTCATGAGTTAACTCGCGATTAATTGCAATTTAATCACACATTTTTTATCTGTTCTAAATGTACCTTAAATGAATACTTTTCATGTTTTAAATACTCGACTCAACATGGGCAATGACAAATATGGATGCTTTATGCAATATATGTTTATTATTAGTGAAACCATAGTTAACAGAGCCTGAAGAGTAGACATGTTTCAAAGATCATAGATGTGTTTCAAAGAACTTGTTCATGTCTATTAGACACATGAAAAAAGAAATACCAGGTTCCCATTACTTCTCTTTCTTTTCACTGAGCAATTTACTGACACAAACCTGTTTAGATTTCCGCATGACAGGGCATCTCACTTCTTCTGAACATGCAAAATGTACATTTATTATTTATTATTACATTTGTTTGCCTCTCTGTGCCCACATACTGTATTTTGATGCAGCTAAATTCTCAATAAAACTGTTTTCATTGATATATTTTACTGTTTCTGTTGTCAGACAACGGAATGAATATGAAATAGTGACTGAAACGCAACCCATAGGACTAAATAACCAGCTCTCCCTTCCAAGATGTTAATCTGCACAAAAATCCTGATTTATAATCCAGCCATCGTCTGATAAAATCAAATAGGCTATACATAAAATAAAGACAATAGCTGTGCTGTGATTTCGGCTATACTTGCATGTTAAATTAGAGAAGCAACATAATATCTGTTTTAACTGAAAGCGCTGTTCCTCTCATCCGCGCGCTGAACAGAGCAGACGCAGAGAGAGAGAGAGAGAGAGAGAGAGAGAGAGAGAGAGAGAGACAGACAGACAGACAGACAGAGAGAGAGAGAGAGGGGTGTGCGCGCAGCGGGAAAGAGAGATCTCGCGCTCGCGCGGCAGTACCGGAGAGTCTCAGAAACTAAATAAGGTTTGAGCAAACCCTATAAAGGTTGGTCGCTAGGCGCTTTTTGAAAAAAAAAAAAAAAAAAGTAAATAAATAAAAATTTGCTAAAGTGGTCTGAAAAGTCGCTAAATTGGCAACACTGTCAGCATCTCCATCCATTTCCATTTCTCCAGCTATAGTAGTACGGGTTAGGCCGCGGGTCAAACAGAAAATGCGCGCTGCGTTTATCGCGCGTTAATAAAATTAGTGCCGTTAAAATGAATTTGCGCCGTTAAACTAATATATATATTAGTGCTGTCAAAGTTAACGCGTTAATAAATAAATATATATATCATACATACATACACACACACACACACACACACACACGTGTATGAATGATATGTGTATGAGATGTATATGATATATATATATGTATGATATATGTATGAGATACATGTATTTTATATATATATATATATATATATATCCATATATGTATATATATATCCATGTATATACAGGTGCATCTCAATGAATTAGAATGTCGTGGAAAAGTTCATTTCACTAACTCAACTCAAATTGTGAAACTCGTGTATTAAATAAATTCAATGCACACAGACTGAAGTAGTTTAAGTCTTCGGTTCTTTTAATTGTGATGATTTTGGCTCACATTTAACAAAACCCACCATTTCACTATCTCAACAAATTAGAATATGGTGACATGCCAATCAGCTAATCAACTCAAAACACCTGCAAAGGTTTCCTGAACCTTCAAAATGGTTACACAATAGCCTATACAATCATGGGGAAGACTGCTGATCTGACAGTTGTCCAGAAGACAACCATTGACACCCTTCACAAAGAGGGTAAGTCACAGAAGATCATTACTGAATGGTTGGCTGTTCACAGAGTGCTGTATCAAAGCATATTAAGTGAAAAGTTGACTGGAAGGAAGAAATGGGGTAGGAAAAGGTGCACGAGCAACAGGGATGACCACAAGCTTGAGAATACTGTCAAACAAAGCTGATTCAAACACTTGGGAGAGCTTCACAAGGAGTGGACTGAAGCTGAAGTCAGTGATCAAGAGTCACCACGCTCAGACGTCTTCAGGAAAAGGGCTACCAAGCCACTTCTGAAACAGAAACAATGTCAGAACCATCTTACCTGGGCTAAGGAGAAAAAAACTGGACTGTTGCTCAGTGGTCCAAAGTCCTCTTTTCAGATAAAAGTAAATTTTGCATTTCATTTGGAAATCAATGTCCCAGAGTCTGTCAAAGGTCCCACTGTCAAAGAAACCTGGGCTTTCATACCACCTCAGCAGTGCCACAGACTGATCACCTCCATGCCATGCTGAATTGAGGCAGTAATTAAAGCAAAAGGAGCCCCTACCAAGTATTGAGTACATATACAGTAAATGAACATACTTTCCAGAAGGCCAACAATTCACTAAAAATGTTTTTTTTTTATTGGTCTTATGAAGTATTCTAATTTGTTAAGATTTTGTTAAAGTGGGTTTTGTTAAATGTGAGCCAAAATCATCACAATTAAAAGAACCAAAGACTTAAACTACTTCAGTCTGTGTGCATTGAATTTGTTTAATACACTAGTTTCACAATTTGAGTTGAATTACTGAAATAAATGAACTTTTCCACGACATTCTAATTCATTGAGATGCACCTTATATGTATGTATGTGTATGTATATATATATATAT